>VWPW01001873.1:0-10549 GCA_013389825.1 Crypturellus undulatus
AAAAAAGAAAAGAAAAGGACTTCAGAAGATAAAGACAATAAGTAAGAAAGGAAACTAAGAACAACAAATGATGAGTTTTGCTAACAGAAGGGGTTTGTCAGAAGGGTAGCTTACGCACATGGTATATGTTGGAAACTATCTTCATGGATATTTGTTTTGGTCATAAACTACATGGAAAGGGTGTGAACAGAGATATGGAAAAGCATGTTGATATTATTCGTGATATTCAAAGATAAAACTGTGACTATTTGTACCTTACCATGTTGCATGGCTGGGCAATAAAATGACAAATGAGATTCAGTGTCTATAAATTTAAAGTGTATGAAAAAAAAAACATACTACTTTGACACAATGGTCAGTTTCATGTAATCTTGGAAAAGAAACCTGCAAAGCACTGCTGAAAGCTTTTTGAAAACATCAGTTAGATGTTGAACAGGAGTTAGAATAGCAACCAGACTGTGAAATCCCCCAAAATGAGATAAAAGGGGAAATATAAAATGTCATCCTGCCAGTCATGATGTGTACAAATTGCACACAGTGTGTGCAGTTCTGCTAAGTTCATCTGTAAAAGAATATGTTGAATGAAAACAAAATGCAGAAGTGTCATGTGGCTTCTTTGTGACAAAAGTTCTTCAAATATGTACAGAAAAAAATAACAGAAGTCCATAAAAGTATGAACAGTCTAAAGGAACTGACTACAGAAAAATTATATATAATTTTCAATACATAATAACTAGGAAAAAAAAGAAATCAGGCAACAGGTTTCAAATAAAAGAGAAAAAGCCTCTGTTTTATGTATTGAAAAATACGTTATAGAAAACATTGCCACAAAATGACAAAAAGAAAGATAAACATTAAATGCTACTAGATAAATTTGTGGAAGGGTGGTTTATTATGCATAAAAATATGATGTAATTTCCTAGTCAGGAAGAAGGAGAAGAATCCTGTGAAATATGATGTGCATTATGTAATTTTTATGTATTTATATATATATCCATATATCCATATGCAAGATATATCATTACATATTGTTAGACAAATTCTTCAAGATTACAATAAAGGCCAATGTAAGACAGGGTGCAGGAACAAATGAGTCTTTAATATGATTTTCTGTAATTTTCATAAGATTTTTTTCTAAGATAAGCCTCTTAGATTCCAGCTGCTACATCTTTTCATTCGTTATTGGAGAAATCATTTTCTTCCTTCCTAAGGCCCTGATGTATTTTAGTCTAATCATCACATCTCACATAAAGAGGTCCCACATCTATGCTGGAGGCATTCTGTAGATAAATTAAGCTATTGCAACTATCTCTTTACATACTTGGAATTTAATAAGTGCTTAGGTGTGAAAAGGAAAACACAATTGCCCATGCTGTGAAATTGCCCATTCCTGAATCCAGGAAGGTTAGCAGAGAGATGTCACCTCAAAGTCCTTGAGACCGCAGTTTCAAAAATGTTTCCATCTAGGTTTTTGGTCAGATATATTTTTGCTGGGGTCGGTTCCTTGACCCAGATCAACGCCCAGCCACAGGAGCACTAGCACTGCTATAAGGATGTTTGCAGAACAGGCCACCATTTAAGCAACAACTTGAACTTGAGTAAAGCCAGTATTGAGGCAAAAGCAGGAAAATAGCAAAAATGTAAGCAGTGGGTTTTTTTCTCTGCTGAACTGTAGGGAACCTGGATCTTTCTAAACATGTCATCATAGAGAGGTATTCAATAGGCAGACATAAAAGACAAGGTTTCCTGCATGAGGAATGAAAAGGAAAACAGCTGTTCTCTGGAGGGCATAATGTCCTCTTCCTGCAAGGTGCAAACCATGCTGCAAGGGAGCAGCACACAGCACCAAACACACACTTCTCAGAGTATAGTCAGATGAACTCAGGCACATGCTGGCTCATCTGGTCAGACTGGTCAGATGTAACTGCCCAAGCAGTTACAATCTATGAAGTGTCCCCTTCCTGATGCATACTTGAAGCTCTGCCACTCAAATTGTTCAAATTGTTCAAATTGTGGGAAAAAAAAATGTTCAAAATTGTGTTGATAACAATCCTAAATATCTAGTTCCAGAGTTCCCTATGCCGTGCTGACATGTAACACTTTGGGAGACATTGAGGAAAATTCTCTAACTTTAAAATCATCAAGGGAAAGCAAAGACAGCAAGGGAAATTAGGTTACTATCATTTATTCTTATAGTCTGCCAAGTAGGGCTATAAAATAATAAATATAACGTAAAAAGTAGACACACATTGGACCTTTGGTCTCATGTTTACACATCAATAAAATAACTGCAAAGCAAAGCGCATGGCCAGCTGTTACTTTTCAGTACCAAAGACTTTAAAATAAAGCAACTATTTCCCTTTGACACAGTGGCATACACATCAACCAAGCTGGTAGATATCCACCAGTGAGCAATATGCAATTCATGCCCATGTAGCACATTGGACTTTGCCTGTCCGTTGGCGCTTTGCCTCTCACGTCATACTTGGTCTGTATCACAGTGTCCTGCAAGAATTATTCTCCCAGGAATGTACACCAGGGGCACAGACCGTCTCTCTGCTCTGACAAACAGTAACGTTCTTTCAGCAAGCAGTGTATGAACTTGCCTGCATTAACACTACACTCTGTAAGTGGGGCTATCAAAGCTACAGTAACTTCTGTCATCATCTTGGCTCTGTTTTGTGTTCTTCCTCACAGCCTGAGCGCAGGTCTGCCTACTCTTGTGCTCCTTATCAGTAAAGCACGACGTGCTTTGCATGCTTACGTTTCTCACACCAGGGTAGCCAGTGAGGCTTAAATTGACATCTGTTTCTACAGCAGCTAAATGCTTGGATTTTCCCATTTCTCACAGCAGCACAGAACAGGGGTATGTCTCTTGATTCAAAAGTTGTCAGCAAGCAAGCTCTCAGCTTGGCAGTCACTTTGCAGGAGACCACTCTCCACAGAGCACTTCCCCGGTCCAAATTCTGAGACAGGGTGTCTCCTCTGAGATCAGAACTTAAGACCCTTAAGACTCATCCACAAGCCATAGCATGCCCTGCACTCTCACTACCCACAAAGCTGAGGAGCCCACAATACTCTTAAGACATGGTGATACTTTTTGTTTCTCCCTTTCAGCCTAATTTAGATATCATGATACCTAAGCAGTAGGTAAAGGGCTTCAGAGTGTTTCATTCTTGTTTCCTTGGCCCCACATAGTTACTGGAAAGAAGAGCAGATGCCCCAAAGACTGACCGAGAAGGACTAAGGCACCCTTGTTGTGAAGAAGCACATCTATGCATAGCCACTACAGATCACACTACCAAGCCTGGAAGCTTTAGAGGCCCAGCTTACTGATGCAAGCTAGGTAAACAGCTGCACACCTCAGTTGCCTGAGGAGACTGCAAGCACGATGCAGAAGCTTACTGAAGACTTGGGCTGATGATGTCTGGAGGATGCAATCACCCTCCTTTGGAAACCATAGGGGGATAACATGATCAAAGGAAGAATTCTCCTTAAGCTGTTTATCTCTCAAAGAATGACCCGATGACGTTTAATGGGATGATTAGGCATTGCTATGGTTTAACGCATATTTAAAAGATTATTTTCCATGATTAACTGGTTGTCAGAAAACAAGTATCTGAAGTGACAATGGAAAAAGAATTTCATCAGTGCTTTCCAAAAGATGATTTGCACTCGTGGTCTCAATATTCAGCTGTTTTAACTGGGTTGTTTCTTAGTGGTATCTCAGAAACAGAATTGATGGTTATTTTAGATATGAACCTTACAAATGATATTGGAAGGGAACTCTCTCAAATGGGTTAACCAAGTCAGCAGTCAAAATATCTGAAGTTAATAAACAAAATGTAGTTGATTCTCAGAACACTTTATTTGTGCTTTTTGGGACAGAGGAAAGAGGGGAAGGACCAGGGTGGCAAAAATAAGCTTCTTCTGAAGTCAAATTAACATATGTATAGCCTTCAGATTTTAAGATTTATTTTCAGTACCTGGATCCTGACTGCTGTACTCATAAACTGCTACAATTTAGTTTACTAAAGGTCAAAGGATCTAAAGGACAGAGGATCTAAAGGACTGACATGTGTTTGATATTACGCAAAAGAGCATGCCTTGATACATGACACATGATGCAGCCTGCAAACACATGTATAGCTAGAGGCTGAACTTAAATTATTGCTGCAGCACAAGGTAGAGCTTTTGCAGGAACATACAAATAAGTCTGAGCAGGAACATACAAATAAGTCTGACTGAAGAAAGCACCATAGTTCTACAATTGTCTTCTGTCTGAAGTACTGGAGTGTCTTAAGCAGAAGAACATGCAAGTAGTCACCCGCCATCTCGAACAGAACCCACAGACTTTGGAATTTATTAAGAATTTGCTCAGGGTAATGACCAGAAATCTCAATCTCACTCAGTAAAATTCTCCACATAGGAGCATCTTTCAGCAGAGAGGGTGGGAACTTTAGCAGGACTCCAGAACACTTATCAAATGTGAGCACATTATCAGTAGAGGTTGTCCTCAGGAAGCGAGTGGAGGAGTGTGTGCACCATTCCATCATCAGTTCCCTGAGGGATCTTGTGCAATATGAATGTAGCTCATATTTCTCCAGTGTCCTTCGGTGCTGTGTGTTCTCATTGGGAGTAATGTCCAGCAGGTTCATTGTACAGGGGGAAGCCTAGCTGTGTAATGGTATCACTGACCCAGGTTTCAGAAAAGGAAAGAGAAAATTCAGGATGAGCTTCTCCAGGACTTCTGTAGTGTTTCTTAAGTAGAGCTCATCTGGAGAAGCTGAGTTTGCTGACATGAAGGGAAAGCAGGGGAATCGTTCCTTTCCCAGAAAAACAGCTCCTTTACCCCTGAGGGCTAGTTTTCTCACAAGACAAAGAAAACTCGCCAATAATTTGGCTTATGTTTTCTTATTTCTACGAGAGAACTCAAATAAATGAGTTCATAATGAACAGTCTGCCAGCAAACACACCAAATGTATTATTTATACAGAACCACCCACCAGTTTACCTGCATAAACACAAGCAGATTGGCAGCTTTAATGGTATGAAAATCTTACAAACAAAAAGCAATAGGAGCACCATGTTTCCACCTTTTTATTTTAAACATCAAGATTCATTACAAGCTTAGGGAGGCTTTCAGATCCATAAATTAATTCTGTTGTGGGCTCAAGAGCTTGGACCAATTCTGGGCGTTCAGCTGACTTAGGAAACCGAAAAACATATTTTCCCAACTGATGGTTTCTCATGCTAGAAAATGAATTTCTATGGAAGAATGTCTGATTTTTGACTTCTCTTTTGATTTTTTTGGCTAATTTTAGATGCTTATCCCAAATACTCTGTTAAGAAATGTTATATGTGTTACCTGAAAGACTAAACAGGTTTTAGAAATCTCTTTGTTGTACAATAAAGTCAAAAGGACACAGAGACAGTGACTTTCAGTACCAGCTAAGGACAACTATTAAAATAACAACACCAGCTTTATCATTAAAATTATATTTAATCCTGTTTTTAGTTTCCAATTTCTGTAGGCCTAATCCTGACTTTTAATTAACTCCTGTAATTAACTTCTAATAACATGTTACAGATGTTAATAAATTAACAGTTTTGACAGACACTCAAACGAGGTTATAACATAGTTATTATATTTATTAATGTAGCGTATTTGTGTCATCATAAAAGGTAAAAAACTTTATAACACCTTTCACTTCTATTTTTCTTAGATGGACTTGTTGAGAAAACTTATGTGTAGAAGTTTTCAAGACTTTCAAAAATATTAAATCTAAATTGGAATCAAAAAGTAAGGAAAAAAAGCCTCAGAATTTGATATTTTCCAAAAATTCTCCCTGTATTAAAAACTAAGTTACGATTTTTAATTGTTTTTTTTTAATCAAACCTTTTTTGTGTGTGTGAACTGAGAAAATGAAATCTTTGCTTTTTCTAATGCCCAGTTTCTGACAATTTTGTATCTTTGTCCTAAGGGAAGTATATAGTTTGAGAAAAATAAAATCTAAAGAGATATCTAGAAAATATGTCAATATATTCTGGGTTGGAAAGACCCATATTTTTAACTTGCATTCAGTGAACTTTAATACTTCATCATCCCCAGGATGTGAATGTCCAGGACTCAAAACCCAGTGCTCTTTTCAAAGTGTTTTCCCTGAGTACTGGTTGTAAAGAGCCGATAGTGGTACAGATGTAGCTATGTGATTTGTGAATGGAGAATACATAGAAAGTAGTCAGCCGCACAGCACTCAAGTGTACGGAAACACAATTATATGTTGAGCTGGCTTACTGAGAGAAAGAAGTGAGCCTAAGAAGAAAAGCTCCAGCCTTTTTAGTTTCTATGTTAAATTTACATTCTTTTTGCATGTGTTTCAGACTTGAGTTATCCATACTTATAATGCCTTAGTTTTCCCTATTAGTAGCCAGTTTTGCAAAATACAATATGAAGATAATTTGAAGTGACGACTGACAGCTGAAAAACTCTCACAAAGGTGATTTTGAAACTTTGGAAAATATAAAAAAAATATTTTACAAGATTATCCCCAAAATCTTATAAAAATTGATGCTTTCAAGCTATGAGGTTCATATCGTAAAGTCCTTCTCTTCACTGTTTTTCTCTGCAAGGTTGGTACCAGAAAGCCAAAGAAGAAATAATTGAAGATATATATGCCTGCTGGAAGTGAAATGGATCACTCCTTGATAAAATGAGTGATTTAGATACCATTTTCCTCATTACCCATCTATTTTTAGGAATTTTTAATGAAAATCTTTGGATAGTTGGAGAAACCTTCCTTCCTTCCACCCTTCCTTCCTCCTTCTCTTCCTCCCTCCCTTCTTCCCTCCCTCCCTGACATTCTTCTCCCTCTCTCTCTTTCTCTGTCTGTCCCCTGCTCCATCCCCCACCCTGAAGGAATCAGCAAAGCCAATTAGCTTAGGCGATAGACAGCAGCAACATTTACTTTTCACTTCAGACAGCAGTTTTCACACTGCATAGATATTGTCTCCTTGAACAGATGAAGCAAAGACACAGACAGGAATGTGGCTTTCTAAATCTCTACAAGTTGGTTTCATTTATGTTTCCCCTGCTATCCATTTGGCTTCATTTCTTTCATCCAATTTCATTTCCTCTCCTGGAAACCCCTTCTCTGCAGTCAGTTTCCTGGAAACCCCTTCTCTGGAGTCAGTTCATCCCCTCCCTGTGTTTGCCAGAGACCATGAGACATCTGGGATGGGAAGAGTGGACTGTGAGCTCCCCTACATATTTCTTTTAGGCATGTGCAGCCAGGCTCAAGCCTAGATTTGAAACCAGTTCAGGTAAACACAAGCTAGGGCTTCCAGAGCTGTGGCACTTGATACCAATTTATGCTTCCCTCAAGGCAACTATAAAAATAGACACACTGCTGGCTTTGTCTTTAATATGTCTCTGTCCTCCTGAGCTGATTTGCTAACAAGCCACACAGGTATTCAGGATCACAGGGAAGGATTAGGATGAGGATCTGGGAGGCTGGAAGTAATTTTTCTGTTCTCCTACTATTAATCACTTAAGGAGGGAGGACCAGTGCTTGATATTTTTCGTGCAAGTTCTTTTGCTTTACATTAGGTTCAGGTTAAAAATCTGTCAACGAACTCAGAAAGTCTTCTGCTCTTCTAAAACTACGTGACACTTTTTTTTTTTCAATGCCCTCTTCCTAAAACACAGCTGTGGTGTCCTTACTGGGGCAAAATTCCTTCTATTGTTGTCAGCAAGGGAGCAAGAGACCAGGACCAAGCCTTCTGCTAAGATGGTGGCTTCCCCTATGAAAGGCAATTATTAAATGTCTAAGACTATTCTTTTTCAACCAGAGCTTCTGACAGACTTGCAGTGGCATTTTAAAGTTAGATGACTCTGCTGTTCACTCCCAGAGCTGTCCACCCCACCCCTGTGGGTGACATTGCTAGCTTCAAGACAACAACATGGAATGTGCTCACAAATCGGCTCATGTTTCCAGCTGGTCATGTAAGGTAAGCCAACTCTGATTTCAGTTTATCTTAATAAGTTGCACAAAACACTGCTGCAATTCAAAAGCTCCTTTATAGAGGATCCCTAGGTTGTGGGCAGCAGCATCCAGAAGAAAAGCAAGGCAGATAGCTAGAGGCTGCCTTCACCATCTGATTTTAATCTACTTCAGTGAGTCAGGCCGAGTTCTTATTTCCATGCACTTGCATTTGAGATTTCCAAGGAATCTAAGTGGTTTAGGAACACAAATGCTATGGAAAATTAATCAGATTAGTGAGACTTAGTCACTTTGGGACACTTGAAAATTTCACTGATCATGGTTAGAATGCTTTTGATATCACCTTCTGTCTCCTTTAGCATAGAGACTGTTTTATTTATGCTTCATTTACTATGAAAAATCACCCAATATTTCATGTCAGCAAGACAGTCAGTATTTGTATCTAATGGAAGCAGCATGACGAAATCACTATTAGCAAACATTTTCATCTCTTCTAGAGGGGACAAACAAGATATCCCAAATAAGCAACATTCAGACTCTTCCTCGTGATGAAACCCATCAGCTGACTTTCACATAGAGGCAAACCAAGCTTTCACATACCCAAAGCAAAACCAATTTGGGGATAGCAAGGTTGAATCTGGCTCTGTATAACTCACTTAAAGCAAGTGTATTTATGTGCACACTTAGAATGTGCATTTAGAATATGTGCTCACTTCACACCACATAACCACAGATTTACAGCCTGTGACAAATGAAATTAGAAAAGGAAGGAAGCAAGGAAGGAAGGAAGGAAGGAAGGGAGGGAGAGGAAGAGAGGAGAGAAAGAGAGAGAGAGAGAGAGAGAGNAAGAAAAAAAGAGAGAAAAAAAGAAAAAAAAAAAAAAAAAGAGAAAGAAAGAAAGAAAGAAAGAAAAAAAGAAAGAAAGAAAGAAAGAAAAAAAGAAAGAAAGAAAGAAAGAAAGAAAGAAAGAAAGAAAGAAAGAAAGAAAGAAAGGGAAAGAAGGAAAGAGAGAAAGACAGAAAGATGCTGCATAAAAAAACATTCTATATTGACTGAAACCCCTGAAATCCATTGCACCGTCAGCTAGGAAAAATAGAAAGTAACCCAGTTAAAGAGGTCACCTAATTAACTGATTTTCGCCACCTCTGAACAAAGACAGCATTCTTAAAGAAAACCAAGAAAATTTTCAAAACCAGATCCCAGCAGAGCAATGAGGAATATTTTCTTCCAATTATGTGCATTACCCCACAAAATGCCTTTTCATCTTAGAGTAGAACAGAGAGGAAAAGACATACTGTATATAAACCCTAGCACTAATGCTTGAACCTTTCCCTCTATCTTTCTACTGGTTGTCTTGTTTCAAGTGTGTGGCCCATGACACAAATTCTCTTCACTGTCAGATCAAAGAAGGCATTTTAGCTTACACCCCACAGGCATGTAGCTCACAGTAAATTATTACCAGTTTCCACTTCTATACTTCAAATGTGTTAAGAATACAGAATGAAAGCTAAAGATAACTCTTTGAGTATGCTATATAAATACAAATAATAAGGGCTTCCTTGATTTAGTCTTCTCCAAATCTAGAAGAGATAAATCACTTGGAATTCTCATCAAGTTTATCAGCCTTGATGAGACTGTAGAGAAATTCATCCTGATTAAAAGACTGTAAGGGATCCTGGGTAAAGAGCATCCAGTGGTGTTCCACTCATTTCCTAGTGAACCGTAGCTGACCCTTCTCTATCCCATTGCAATGTGCAAAATTGGCAACCTTCATGAAGACTGGTTCCTCTAAGCCAAAGCAGAAGTTTCCCAAGCAAATAACCTAGTCTACAGAAATTATTTTAGTTCTCTAAAACTCTCCTGGAATGAATGAAGGTGGAGAATGGAATTATGTTACAGAGACAAGCAGGAAAGAGGTCCTCCTATTCAGATGTGGGTCTTTTAATCTAGTTGGCAGCATGACCTTTGGAGAAGTAATTTAAAAGCTGCATTGATCTTAAAAGGGAAAAAAAACTTCATGATTCTTAAACTCCAAAATATAACTTAAAATATTTGGGGTGACAATAATCTAATCGAGACGAGCTGTTCAGTATTGCTGTCTTCATTTAAGTGAATCACTAGATGCTCTCTTCGCAGTCGATAGAGAATCTTAATTTCACAGTCAATAGAGAACCTTAATATTTCTAGGTTCATATTTATTGGACGCTGACACAGAGGTCTGAAATAAATCTCATAATTGTGACCTAGAAGAGCCTTTCTTTCTTCATACAGCTATTCAGGCAGCAAAGGGCGGTGGTTTAGAAGGCAGGAGTCTATCTATAGATGTCTAAAATTATCATGACTGAATTTTTTGATGTTTTACAGGTTCAGCAGCAGACTTGATATGTAAACTCTTTATCGCCAGAATACAAGCCCCAGTGAAAAACCAAAGTGCACTCGCTCTTAGATTAAGAGACCACTGCTACAAGCCAGACAATTTTGCACTTCCACTGATGTGGCCTCTCCACAAGACTTCTGCAATGGTGGCTTTACGTTATCATAGAATC
>VWPW01001874.1:0-155577 GCA_013389825.1 Crypturellus undulatus
CTGATTTACATCACCAACCATGAGCCTTGGCTGTGTCAGTGTTCGTGTAAAATTTGGCTTCCATTGCTTTTATTAAATTATATATCTCAATACTTAGATACCCACTCAACCCTTTCTCACATATGCACATTGGTGTGTAGTTTTTAATTAAAGATCTCAGCAGATGAAAAGTCAGTGCTACAGCAACATGTGCTGTTGAAACAGGGTTAGTGGACCAGGCTGGAGAGCAGCTAGAAGGAAACATCACCGCTTACCCTGCAGGACCCTGAGTCCAGGATGCATTCCTGGGCCAGAGTGAGGTCAAAGCAGCAGCCATTGGGCGCATCATACTAGGAAAGTATCACAGCTGGCTCTTTGATCCCGGCACCACACGGCATGTAGCTGCCGTGAAGGTTGTTGGCCACCAAAGCAGGATGACCACATACAGGCTGTCTTTTGGGAATGCTTCCTGGACCCTGTTAAGTCCTGAACTGTGTCTGGTATTTTCTGAAGAGTGTTATATTGCACTGGTCGGAAAGCGCCAGGGACCATAGAAAGAAATGTAAGACCATGGATCACACCTAAGTTGTAGACAACTAAGATCCAGTGCCAAGAAATAAATTACTAGTAGAGATATGGTTAATGAAGACAGAATGACCTCGAAGTCTGAAATAATGAAAATGGAGTGAGATAGATAAGTACGAGGTGCAAGGATATACCCTCAGGAAATAATGAGAAGAGCTGCTATTATGTGGTTCACTGGATTCAGCGTACCTTGAAATGAAGGACTGGTCCATCACAGGCTGAGCAGAAACCATTAGTCCACTGCTGTCAAAGAGCCAAAAACACTCCTAAACTGTTATGAGATTAAAAAACAGAAGTAGGGTGGTGGGGATGAATTCCCTTGGTGGATGGTATATATCAAAGCTCATCTGGGATGTCTTGCATGGAATAAAGATGGATAAACTAAAGCAGATCCTCAGAGTAGCAAACTGTGACCTGAGAAATAGGTAAGCTCTCTTTGTAAAGAAACCAAAGGTATTTTGTTTCTTTGGAAAGCAAAGTGAAGGCTGAAGTGATATTGGATCCTGTAATACACTGGGGAAATAAATCCTGGAAAAGGATTTGAGCTTTGAGACAGTTTCAAAATAAAAACAAATAGGTATATATTCGGCTGAAAATTAGAGAAAGACTTCTAAGGAACACTAAAACTCTGAAATGGTCTTTCATAGAATCATTATTGTTGGAAAAGACCTTCTAGATCATCACGTCCAATCACAAATCCTTCAACATTATACGTGCTACATCCTGTCCCTAAGTGCCTCAGCTACACATTTCTTGAGTACTGACAGTGACTCCACCACTTCCTCAGGCAGTTTCTGTAGAAGATAGGCAGGAGGATGGAGCGTGATCAGTTTACAAATTGGTTTTCTGCAGTGCAAGGTGATGAGACTTGATATTTCCAAACATTCTCTTTTATTTTGCATTCCTCTTTTATATATTTTTTTCTGAATATTTATTTAGTTCCGTAAATCACATTAAGCATAAACATTTTGCATAAGATCCCAATTAGATTTATATCTTATATTTCTANCTCAGCTACGCATTTCTTGAATACTGACAGGGATGTGACTCCACCACTTCCTCAGGCAGCTTCCGTAGAAGATAGGCAGGAGGATGGAGCATGATCAGTTTACAAATTGGTTTTCTGCAGTGCAAGGTGATGAGACTTGATATTTCCAAACATTCTCTTTTATTTTGCATTCCTCTTTTATATATTTTTTTCTGAATATTTATTTAGTTCCGTAAATCACATTAAGCATAAACATTTTGCATAAGATCCCAATTAGATTTATATCTTATATTTCTATAAATCTTTAATTAAATATTGCATATTGTATATTTACAAAGTTGCTACAGTACTCTGGCAAGGATTGGTAAGCACATGCCTATCAGTTTCTCTAAAACAATGAGAGAGAAATATTTAGCTTATAAGACCCAAATGTTACTCATTAAGCCAATTTTGAGACCAAAATATTAGCTTCATCCCATTTTGATAGGAAGTGGAGAAGTGAGAGTACTAAGTTCCTTCTAAAAAAGAGATAAATTAGATAATTTGCCTTTGAGAAATGTTAGTGTCCCCACAGACAAAGTTCAGATCATGAGTCACTTCTAGATGATTAGGTGTCTGCTAAGAATCAGTTCTTCTAAGGGTAGCTCATTTTCCCCTTGTTTTCCTGATGTCTTCAAACAAGAAGCAAATTCATCACAGTGTGGATAATTTAAAAAATGCATAAGCACTTAAGATTAAGAGAATTATTTCCTTGGATTAGCAAAGAAGATGCCTAATTTGTGTTCTTGAGCTGTTTTAAAACAGTAACTGTTTTTTTGGTAGACGAAGATGCAACTAGAATAGATTAAAAATTTTTTGAGAAGACTTTGCAGAAACATGATCACAATTGTGACTCTCTTTCATGGTTATTGTTAGTGGCGGCTCTTTGATAGTCATCTACCAAAACTGACAATGTTGTCTTCACCTTTTTTTCCCGTTTCAGTGACATATCTAGACATGGTCAGGATGAGGTAGTATGCTTATCTGTGTCTAACCTGCACTTTTGTCACATTATGGTACTACTTTTTTAGTTTTAGGACCAGTCCTGACACCCTGGAGACAACCAACATGATAGAGATGCCATCATAGAAAAAAGAAAAAAAAAAAAAAGAAAAAAAGGGAGATATAAAACTGAACAGCGGTTTGTTTCCTGCTGAGGAAGCTGATAAGACTGTTTCCAGACTGCTGTTTTTGGTAGACACCAATGGGAAGAGATCTCTGTATTTAGGTCTTGCAAACTGAAGATCACAGAATCACAGAATGTTTGAGATTGGAAGGGACCTCTAGAAATCATCTAGTCTAACCCCACTGAATCATCTAGTCCAACCTGAGCACGTGGCACAGGGCGGCATCCCAGCGGGTTTGGAAGATCTCCAGAAAAAGAGACTCCACAGCCTCTCTGGGCAGCCTGTGCCAGGGCTCTGCCACCCTCACAGGAAAGAAGTTCTTCCTCACATGGAGATGGAACTGCCTGTGGGTCAACTTGTACCCATTACCCCTTGTCCTATCACTGACCACCACCGAGAAGAGTTTGACCTAATCCTCTTTAGATTCTCCCCTCAGGCATTTATACATATTGATCAGATCTCCTCTTCTCTAAGCTAAACAGGCCCAGCTTGCTTAGTCTTTCCTCATATGACAGATGCTCCAGTCCCTTAATTATCTTCGTGGTCCTGTGCTGGATCCTCTCTAGAAGCTCCACGTCCCCCTCGTCCTAGGGAGCCCAGAGCTACCGCCAATACTCCAGGTGCGGCCTCACCAGAGCTGAGCAGAGGGGCAGGATCCCCTCCCTCGACCTGCTGGCAACGCTGCTCCTCATGCAGCCAGGATCCCATTGGCCTTCTTGGCCACGAGGGCACATTGCTGCCTCATGTTAACTTGTTGTCAACCAGGACTCCCAGATCCCTCTTCAAGGAGTTGCTTTCCAGTAGATCAACCCTTAATCAGTACTGGTGCCTGGGGCTGTTCCTCCTGAGGCTGCACTTGTCCTTGTTGTACCTCATGAGGTTCCTCTCTGCTCAACTCTCCATCCTGTCAAGGTCTCTCTGAATGGCAGCACAGCCCTCGGGAGTGTCGGCCACTCCTCCCAGTTTGGTATCGTCCGCAGACTTGCTGAGGGCACATTCTGTGCCCTCGTCCAAGTCAGTGATGGAAACCAGTTGAACAGCACCAGGCACAGTACTGATCCCTGGGAGATGCCACTGGCCATAGACCTCCAACTAGACTCGGTTGTGTTTATCACGACCCTCTGAGCTCTGCCATCCAGAAGAGCCAGTTCTCAATCCACCTCACTGCCTGCTCATCTAATCCAAACTTCCACAGCCTGCCCATGAAGATGTTATGGGATACGGTGTCAAAACTCTTACTAAAGATGGTGAAAAGATTATTCACATCAAACTTGATTTTGGTTACCTCTTGCACTTGACAATTTGATTTTTTGTTTATTTTGCACGTTTCTCTCCTCTAATGGTCTTCACTTTATTAATTGTGAAATCTAGGGTTCTGCCTAGCTGATATCCTGGGGTATTTTGAAGATATCTTCTACTACTTGGGCATGATTTTCTTGCTTTCTGACATTTTGTATACATCTTGTCACAAGTGATGCAAAAGGAGTGAGTATTGCTGTATTAATATAAAAATAAATTCTTGTTTATACTTTAAACAGATGTCCAAAAGTTTAGATATGATTTTTCCATCTGCACATGCAAGATCTGATGTTAAGCATGTTCATCTTTCACAAACACATGCATGAAGTCTCTGTCAGATGGTCAAAGCTGAATATTTTTTCTATAAAAATGAGTTAGTTTATTCAAACATTTTTTTTCTTCAGCTTCTTTACTTTATTGGTAAGATATACTTTTTATTTTTAACTAATCCATCAGAAATAAATCAAAGTCAAAAGCTCATCAAGCTAATATTCCCATCTCCAGACACTAGAGCTGTTATTACACTACCTCTGTGCAACTTGGGCAACATACCCCTTTCCTTTGCTGCCCTCTCCTGTTGCACTGAAGGTAATGATGTTCAGGGGTTTGCTGGTTTATTTTTAATAGCATAAAAGTGTTAATTTGATGGTAGAATCTACTTACTACTTTGCACATGGACAATTTCCTCCCACATTTGCCTCTATAAATCTGGTACAATATAGGTTAACAGGCCATGATGTGAATAACTTAGCACAGGCACAACATCCTCCTCAACTTTTGATGGCTACTTTTTTTTTCCCTTTTTCTGGGAGTAAATAGAGCATGGAAAATGGTTTTTAGCTTGATGCTTGTGGGACTTGAGAGATGAGGGGTCTGTGGCCCAAAGATTAAAATGTGTGATATGCACAGGGCAGCAAGCAGCACCTGAGGAGGAGGTGTGAAGAAAAGAAAAAGGCAAGTGATAAACAGCAGTGAGCCCGAGGCAGCAGGAAGGGATTGTGTGGGACTGGCAAAGAGCATGTTGGCCTTACCCTGATGTATTAAAGAGGCTGTTGTGTTCTACTGAAATGGAGAAGATGTGGTTTAAATAAATGACAAAATATTTCAGAAAGTTTTCCTCTTTATTTTTTTTCCCATATCTTTGAGACCTTTTCATCATCTGACCCATTTTAATTTAAGACTTTTCTCTCTGCGCTTTGAATGCCTCCCATCCCGTCCAGCTGGAACTGTTCTTTCTGCATCTTTTTTGTCTCTCATGCTTTTCTCCTCTTTATATTTACTCTTTCTACCAGTGTTTTCGCTCGATAGACAAGTCTTTTGCACCATGCTCAAATAGAGAGAATGTGCTCCGGAGAAGAGAGAGGCTTTAAAACTGTATCATTCACGTATGTTATATGAACAACTTGTCTTGCAACCTCAACTGGTGATCCTTGTATTAAACAGGCTAATCTGGTTGCTAGAATTTCTGGGTGACTCTACCTTGCAGTTGCTAGGTCACCCAGGCTATGCTGTAAGGGCCTTTTCACTGTGACAAATTATCCGGTGACTCCAAGGAAGACTCATGTGAGATCCTTGGAATCAAACACATTTAACAAATCCCAGATAATCCTCTTTCTTTGTCTATGCCGTTAAGCTCTTTGCTTTTGCATGCACTCTTTTGAGTTGGGTACAGCTCCAGGTATCATTTTTCTTTGCAGTAATGCTAGTTTAAAGGATTCCTATCCTTGCCCCACTCCCTCACCCCTGTCATGTTTGTAGGGCCTCTGAGGTAAGGGGTGGGTAGGTCAACTGATGCAAATAAGGAATATTTCCCCTATCTCTCTTCCCTCAGGAGTATCACCCTGAGCAAAACCTGAGCTAATCTACCTGACTTGAACCGGTGTGTGATGACTGTACCCAGTGGCTTCCAGTATAAGAGGCTTCATCAATAATTTCAACCTCTAGCCAATCCTTCTCCAACTGTTCCCTGAAAAGGAGGGAGATATCTATTTTGGCACTTGTGACCTGAAAAACAGCTAAAACAGGTCAAAGACTAAACGAATGTGAGCTGAAGTTAAGGTAATACGAAGTCTAAAGGATGTTATTGGAGAGACAGGTCATTGTACAAGCAAAAACTTCTATCTCATGATTAAAATGATTGGGGTGCATGGGGTGAAATCTTATTAAAACTATTGTTTTAAACCATTGACTTAAGCCAAATTAGCTTAATTAATTTCTAATTACAGAAATAGCAGGAAAGCCTTTAGTCTGAGTTATGGCAGATACAAAAGTTGAAACTTCGCTACTTGTCTCCAGCCACAGAAGCATAGGAATATGATTTGTCTTCACAGAAGAAAGCCAGCCCAGCCTAAAAACTTGGAGACACCCTGTGCAGGGAAAGATGTGCATCATGGAGGGGATGCACTCCGTGGAGAGGAGGCTGGAAGAGGATTTCTGTGATGCAGAAAGAACCTTAAAGCTTAGAATTTTTTTTTTCTTTTCCTTCCTTCTGTATTATGGGAAGTAAGAATCACATTCCTTTATGTTTAAAGCTTTGTTAAGGACATATCAGATCCTATCAGTAACTCCTTTTTGCTCTAGAGCATTAAATGAAAGAATGAAGGCTTTTTTTTTTCCCTTCCTCAGAATGCTACCAAAGTGTTTAATAATTAGGTGTAGGCAGAAATGGATTTTGAGAATTAATTTTTTGTTTAAAGAGAAATAATAGACAAGATGATACACTTTCTAGTAATTAAAGTGACAGTCATTGCTGAAACTGCTGGAAAGTATGTGGCTTTATGTTAAGAAAAAATCCTTCCATCAACACAAACCGGTAAAAGGCCTATTTTATTTTTTGCAAAAGAGGGTTTCCAAATGAAGTGTGAACTATTAAAGCAGTCGAGGTTCAAACAGGCAGTCTCATGTTTCAAATCCAGTGAGGGCTGCCTGGGTGCCTGTTGTCATTAATACGCACCCCTGTGGGGATAATCTCTGGCAACAGATGTGTTCGAGTGTTATCTTAGACTGATGGTATGAAACAGAGAGATGTGCAATGGAAGTAGACCCAGATTCAGTCCAATACTCTTCTGTTCCCTTTTGAACTATTCTCTTTCTTTCTCTTCAGTACCCAGGTCAAAATTTCTCTCTGGGTTTTGAAGGATATCCTTTTTTTTCATATTAGGATTGCATGAGTTGGTAGATTGAATCTGAGAACTCATCTAATCTATCTCTGTGCACTCAGCTCTTCTCGACCCATTCCTATTAAGTTTTGTCCCATGTTGCTCTTAAAGCCATCCAAGATGTGTCCACTCATTTTGATACTTGCCTGTCCTTACTTTTAGACTAAGCAGCATTTCTGAGAACAGGGACATGAACATCAGGATTACAAAGTTCTCTACAAAGGAAGAGAGGCCCATAAATAAATGTTCATGGGCAATGAAGTGAATGGGACTATTCATGCTTGTAAGTGCAAGGAAAAAAGTAAAGCATTTTAGACTGGCAAGTTGGACTGTATTCAAAAATGAACTCTTCTCCTTCAGATCACTGTACAAACACAAAGCCTAGACGGACAGAGTGTTAGACTGTGTAATTACATTGACTGGACCATGTTTATCTCTGTTATATTACAGGCGATCACAAAGAAAAACTTTCAAAAGAGCTAAGGGAGGAGTTAGAGTTAGGAGTTTGTCCAGTTCCCTTTAGGCTTCAGACTGAGTTTTGCACTGCAGGTTTAATTTCATGTGAAAATATTTATATAACTATGTGAGGAGAGTTATATTGCCTCTTTTCCTGAAGTTGTAGAATTCATAATTTGAATACTTGAAGTGCTGTATTTTTATCCTTGAGCACAGGAAATAATCTGTCTGAAAAAGTGCAATAAGGAGGTTTGTGTTCCTGTAACTGCCATCTCATTTAATGTAGGTGTGCGTGTTTCTTTATAAACTTAGTTATTGTGAGTTTCACAGATGGACCATCAAGGAACTGTAGTTATACGCTAGGACCTGAGGTATACCCAGCCTGAATGAAAAGATACTAAATTTTGAGATCAACAGGATTTGCCAGTCTCCTTTTTACTTGATTTCCCTTTTTCTTCCATAGATTTCAACATTTCCTACAAAGCTCACACGCATGAACAAATCCCCATGTATGAGCAGTTTTGTGTTGATGGGCTATGCATGCACATAGCTTGTCTGTCAGGCTATCCATTCTTCAGATTTTTACTTCCAGACTTTTGCCAAAGGAGGACTCAGATTGTCCTGGAGATTGAGCACATTTACGATGAAGCAGATGATGGACTGTGACTTGTTTGTGCACCAAAGCCTGCCACCTCCCCAGTCATCTTTTAGGTAAGATAACTTGTGTTTGACTAGAGCAGAACCTGTTAACTTATTGGAAAATAAGGTATGGAGGGATGAAAAGATGCATTCTTCTCTCTTTTCTTGACATTTTGATGACCGAATTAGCTTGGGCACAAACTTACTCTGGCAGCATGGATGGACTCACATATATTTTAGTGAATTGGGAAAGGGAGAAAGTACCAGAAGCATCTTGATATTGACTTAAATCATGCTTTTCTAGGATAAATTTCTGCATATATTTCATTCATATATGATTAAGTATAGTAATTTTCTCACCTGTGCATGGGCTGTCAATTTTTATTTAGATATTTCCTTATTGGGTTTTATCTTTCATATTCCTTTTCTTGGGAGCCACAAGCAGAAGACTGTATGGGTATATCGGGGACAGAACTATGTTTTGATGACTAAGATATGCTGAAGATTTCATGCTTCTGGTGCTCTTTTAATTCCTCAAAAAACTTTCAGATGTCTATTTCATAGCTTAAAAAACAGCTACATTTATTAGCTGGAAATGATAGCTTAGGCTGTATTGTAGCAAATGGAGTACGTAATCAGTGTTGGAAGTCAGTGGTAGCTTTTCTTTTTCAGTTTTCTCAGTTTCATTTAGCTTTCCAGATCATCTCTTGGTCAGAAAAAAAATGAAAACAGTCTTTCTACATGCTAGTTATCACCTCCTTCTTTCATCTCTTTAACTTAATGTTTATGAGTCTTTATTAGAAGAGAAACTTTGCTGCTTCATCCTGCCTGAGAGGGGACCCCATGGGAAGTTTTGAGAGCAGGTATTTTCTGTTCTCTGAGGAAGGGGAATTTTCTGAGATCTCTTAGATTCCTTACTGGACAATTTAAGAACAGCATACAGTTCCGAGTTGCTTTCCATGTCTTTTCAAACTATAAAGTTTTTCTGCCAAGCTGCTGTGTTGTTTTGAAATAGCAAGCTCCTTCACTCCATAAATTTGTACTTTCTCAATGACTTTCACCTTGACAGCATCGGACTGATACATTTATGTCCTGATGGCTTGGTGTGTTGAGTGTCTTGCTTGCTTGGACAGTCACTGCAGAGAAGATCTCAATGTCAAGCAGGTTAGTGCTCACCTTGGCAAATTATGCCCCAGAATTAATATTTCAAATATGACTCCAAATGGTGCTATTAGACTTAGTATAGTCAATGGCTCCGTTAACAGTTTTTGGCAGCTNATACAGTTCTGAGATGCTTTCCATTTATTTTCAAACAATACATAACTATATGTATATAAATATAAAGGTTTTCTTCCAAGCTGCTGTGTTGTTTTGAAATACCATAGCTCCTTCACGCCATAAATTTGTACTTTCTCACTGACTTTCACCTTGACAGCATCGGACTGATACATTTATGTCATGACGGCTTGGTGTGTTGGGTGTTTTGCTTGCTTGGACAGTCACTGCAGAGAAGATCTCAATGTCAAGCAGGTTAGTGCTCACCTTGGCAAATTATGCCCCAGAATTAATATTTCAAATATGACTCCAAATGGTGCTATTAGACTTAGTGTAGTCAATGGCTCCGTTAACAGTTTTTGGCAGCTAGAAGATGAGGCCCTGAGAGAGGATGGCACCCACCACCACTGAGCCATTCGGTGCCTTCAGCTTTGCCCCGGCGTTTTATTAATGTGTTCTGTCACATGTCATGATGCACGACTGGGAGGTTCGCGCAGCCTTCCCCTGCCCCTGCTCTGTAATGAGTCCTGGCATCTATTTCTTAATGAGAGAGAGTGCATGTGCCACAAGAATAATTTGTGTAGACACATCCTGATGGATGAGGCTCTTGCACTCAGATTCCTTCCTCTCAGCCCACTGCCCGTAGCCAAGCTGAAATTTCCTAAGCCAAGGAGGAAGTTGCTTCTTAAAGTTTTATCTCTGCTGATAACATTAAGCATCAAGCAACAAAATTTTATATAAAATTGTATACACATATATATAAAAAGATGTTTGTAAGGCAACCTGCCTGTGGCATATGACGGGATTAATTTTGGATGAACATTCTACCTACCGTACCACGAATATTGCCCAGTGATGCAAATGATGCAGTTAACACGAGGCTGTTCTGTTTTACATAGTTTGTTGGAGAGAGAGGAACCACTTTTAACACTTGGAAAAAAAAGCGTAAAAAGTGTTACAGTGCTATTAGCTACCAGTAATTAAAGCATTGCCATTCTGACCTGTTTTGTTGGTTTGTTTGTCTACCGCTTTTGTATTAAATCATCAATCCATTACAGGACTGCTTTAGAAATGAAAGAAATTATCTGCTAGGAAAATACCAGCACTTCCTTTCTGCACTTATTCACTGTGTACTGTTGAACAGATATTTCCTGAATATTCCTGAATATTTTTTTCCATCTGTCCTGCTAATTGATTTCTAAAAATTAGGAGGTTTATTTGTTTGTTTTGCAAGCACATTCACTATGGTTTTCATTTCTTTGTTTATGATAGTCTTGGCGTGGAAGGTACATGTCATCTGTACTCTTCTGCGTTTAAGAAGACCAGCAGCTATTTGGTTTTCTCCGTTCACTGGATGTATCTGATTTCTTGTCTTTCAAACCACAGCTTTGTTCTTTTGATAGGATTATAGTCTATTGCTAACAACATCATATTACTGACACCACTCACAATAAATTAGGCAGTAAACTCATTTCTTTTCCACTGCTGAGCTGTTTGCAGTGATTTTTGCAAAGGCAGACAGCAAACTCGATACTGGAAATGACTGACATGCCCTCGAACGATTTAAATGTATGCTTTACATCTGCAGATGTTTGGCTCCATAGCACGTGTCAAAATCTTCCTTAGACAGATCATGTTATGGGTCAGAAATTGCACTAGCACCCCCAAAAGTGCAATCCTTCTGGTACTGCTTTGGAGGAGAACCATGCTCCTGGTGTCTCCTAATGCCAAATATACTTAGTGATCCTACAAATCACTGAGGATGACATTAGTTTTGCTGAAATATGCTGCAAGATGTGGGTGCTACTTCTTGAGCAGCGAGTTCATCAAAACAAACTGATGCTGCAGTCAGAGCCATAAATACTCAGAAAGCTTCTTCGGTGTGTAAAAATCTGGGGTTGATTTCTGTGTTGCATTTCAGTAAACCTCTTTTGTAGACATTCATTTTTATGTTTACTGTCGTGGTCCTTGAAAGACAGGTCTTCGGTTGATACAAAAATGTCCTGACTTCATGGTGGTTTATGCACAAGAATTGTTACTGTGCACTGGAGTTTAACAAGTGACTAAGGGACAGGAGAATGAGTGAAACAGGGAACGTATTAGTGAAATAGGGTGCTAGAAGATGCTCTTATTAAATGTGTAAAAGGATCTTTTAGGATTTTAGGTTTATTCCAAGTCTTTTTCAGAGAGAAACTTGATGAAGAATGAAAATAAAATGTAATTCTTCAGGTCTGAGAGCAATGTGAGTTTTGGGGCAGGGGCAATAGGGCTGCCCAGGAGGGAGCCAGCAGCGTGTGACGTGCGGCTGCACAGAGCTTGGCAGGTCTGCACCCCTTCCCTGGTGGTGACGGGCTCCCGGGAGCTCTCCTCGATGTCTCTGCTCCTTTGGAAAACTGCTCAGGGCCGGGAGCTCTCCAAAGTGATTTTCTTGCGGTGGAGGATGCTCAGCAGCACCGCGGGAAAGACGAGAGAGAGAGAGGGAGCCACCAGCAACGCGACACCCAAAGGCAGCAGGGGAGGGGAGGGAGAGCTCCGCTTCACGGAGGGTTCCCCCTGCCCCTCTTGAATTCTGAAAACTGAAGCATCAAATGAGCTGTGGATTTATGGGGTTTTGAAGATTGCTTTGGTCTGGGCGTTGAAATAAAAGCAGCAGTGAAGCTATAGAGGGGATGCTCTATACGGAGTTCGAGAACAAGGTATGTCCTGTTTCTTCTGTATAAAAGGGCTGCAAGTGTGGGTATGTACGCACAAAGATAAGTGCAAAAATGCATGTGTATGTGCATAATTTGACATTTTCACTCTGTATATTCACTATTTTAATTATTTAGGTTCATATTCAGATTGTCTTCCCTAATAATTATTTTCACATAGAATCCTCTCAGTTATCATCCCACCTCTTCTCTCCCTCCTGGGAACAAGCTGTTTTGTCATACACATACAGATTTTAGGATCTAGCCTTCTTAAATGTAGCTGGGAAAGTCACAACAGTGTTCTGAAAGAGCTGATGTCTAGTGGTTACACAGTCTCTTTTCTTTTCTCTCCCTCCATCCCATCTCAAAGTGTTGTGATTGTGGCATGTGTGATATAACCAGAGACAATATGTAATATGTGTGAACAGTGTTATTGGATTTTGATAAATATTGGTCATTCTGGACCAGAACTTCCTTCAGTACTTTTGGAGGTGTATAGAGATCAGGCATATTTTAATTAATAATTAAATTTAATGAATTTGGGGGAGACGTGATCATTTTGTCACGGGGTAACATCAGAAATATAAAATATCGGTTGGTTGATTTCAAAGTCAGAAATTAAAACTAATGTCTCCAAACAGTGTCATACAGCAAGAAGGAAAGCATTTCCTGAAATTGGGTGTTCATGACCCTTTTTCACAGCTCTCTGCTTGTTGCTAATAAGGAGAAGGTAGTAGCCAGAAGGTGCAAAATTATAAGTCAGTGTAGTGATGTGACGGCACTTCTTACCAAGGGGAAATCCACTCTCGTGTTTATCAGACTTCTGAACTATTTTAATCGCAAATTGACGCTCAAGCACTCTTAAGAGAGCCAGGTACAGGAGAAACTTGGTGTTTGCATGCAGTTAGGAAATGCCTGGACAGCGTTTCTGAGCTGGATGAAGGTACTGTCTCTGTGCACCTTTCTGTGTAGAAATTTGCAGTATTTAACTGCAAAACCAGTGTTAAGAAGGCAGAAAAAAAATGATGGTTTTAATATCAGTTTTAATCTGTGATAGAAGGTGAAAGACGCAGCAGAGAGTGTAGAAATGGGGTGGCAGCAGTCTCGAGTTGCATCCTCAGATATTACCTCGCTCTGCGGCTGCATGTAAATCACTACATCACTTTAATTGGGTTTATCGACTGGAAAATAGTTATGTAAGTACATACGTTGGCTCTGTTGTAATGCCTTATTGTTTTTCATGACAACAGAGTAGATGAGGTTGTCCAGGAGGGTCAGCCAAGAAGCCACTTTTCTCCCCTCGTGGCAGGACTAGACTTCTGCTTGTCACTGGGATGCGCAGTTAATGGATAGATACAGAGCAGTGCAGGGACAGGTGACGCTTTTAATTTTTATTTATTTTATTTTATTTTATTTTTTCCCCAGCATCGGGAATACAGGAGTTTGCAACCTGCTTTATTGCCCCTGTGCTGCAGGTACTGCAGAAATGTTCTGATTCTTAAGGTTTTTGCAGCCTTTCCAGATCCCAAGATATGTCTGCTCTCACAAGTGCAGTCCTTTTTAATGTGTATTGAGGATGCTTGAAATGTGCTTCATATTGTGCACAACTGAGCAACTACTCATACTTCCTTTTGCTTTAAGTCTTTCATCAAGGCTAAATTAGACAGCTGATTGTTGAATCTGATTTAGCTTCACTCTTAAAATAGAGAACTTACCCACCTAGTGTTTCCTCACGCGCCCCAAAGCATCTTCTTGTACTAGAAATCAGAAATTCTGGGAGAGGAATTCTCTCTCGGATATATGGATATGATTTTTTGAAGATATGACTGGTCCTATGTTACCTTCTTTGATAATTTTAATTAACCTTTGGAAAAACTTACCTAGGGAGGCTATTAAATTTCCATTGTTAAAAGTTTTAAAGACAGACTAGACAGTCATCTATAAAGAGATAATTAGAGATCAACTTGCCTTGACATCTCGTTAGAACTAGCTGTTTGCTTGAGGACCTTTCCATCCTCTTTTGCAGTCACAGAGTTTGCAATGGTCGCACGTCACAGCTTCATTTCCAATGTTTGTCTCCTAGAGGGTGTCACCACTCACTCAGGTTTCCTGGAGTTACCTAGCACCAAACAGTCCAAATTTCTCACTGAAAACCGCACGTGAGGGATTGTATTGGCAACAAGAGTGAGCCATTATGGACTTACTTACCTTCCAAATCAGACACGAGTACCGCTATGCCCGTGTTATTCAAATGCAGAGGATTTTCTGCACTTTGGATGCCCTTGAACCTTGCTTGCTGGATGCAAACATCAGTTCTGGCTGCTGCCTGGGGTATTGGCAGGGATTACGTTGCAGATAGAATTATTGGTTGTTTTGCTGGGTATTGAGGACTAACTGTGTATATGCAATGCTTTGAAACACGCAGTGCTTTTGATTTTGCACAGCAGAATTTGAAAATGCAACAGGTCAGAACTGGGTCTCAGATCTGAGTTTTGATCTGCGGGTTGTAGAGACATCACTCAATTCTCTCTCAAGGGTGTTGTCCTGGGGAAATAAAAAAGAAAATCATATGTTTCACTCTCAGCTTCAGCCCTGCGTAGGCCATCACTTGAAAAATCATAGTTTATTTTGCTAGAACTAATAAACTGATTGTTGCTTCCTAGCAGCATTGTGTGCTTCTGCATCTGTTAGGACAGCCTGTGCTTTATAACAATTTTCCAAATTAGCTGAGTGCATTACTCTTGCTCAGAGTGCTGACTTCAGTGCCATCACAGCTGCCTCCATTGGCCCACCTTGGCCATAGATACAAATTCACTTTGTTTCCCTTTGTGGGAAAGAAGTCTAACCTTTTGCCACAAGCTGTGCATTGAGCGGAGGAAGAGACGATGCTCTGTGGGTCCCAGGGGCTGCCCTGAGTTGGGTCCTCTCATCATTTCTGTTGTTGGAGGCTGTAGGAGACTCTCCCAACAGAAGAGAATGCAAAACCTGGATGGAAGAAGTGGATACTGGCAGGGTCTTGGTGGGAGGTGGAGTGTCCAAGTGGCCTTTCTGAGTGGGCTCAGGCTGCCTTCCTTGAGACAGGGAGAGCTGCCAAACCGGGGGCCACAGTGAAAAGCCCCACAAGAGTTTGGAGAGGATTTGGGAGCAAAAGCACCACAGGGTTGGAGAAACCACACAGAGCAGCCTTCCTGTCAGTCTGGGAAGAGTTGAGGCCTGATATTGCTGTTTTATAGAGTCCGAGGCTTTTGGCTTTCTTGAGGTTAGCAATAGCAGAATGATTCCATTTTAAAGAATACATTATTTAAAAGTGGAATTGTTTGTATTAATTAAATATGAATGTCTGCAGCCCAGTAGTAAGCGTGAGTTCATTTCTAATAGGAAAGAGAGCATGTGTGTCTTTTGCTCTGGCTTTTAACCTCTTTTCACAGACTCTAGGGACATTTTGGCACGGGATGTGCTGGAAAGAGCCCGTAGCTGAGCTAGCTGGACAGGCTGCGGTGCAGGGATCTCTTACCATATTTTGGTAATCTTTGGTTAACTGGGGCCTGCTGCAGAGCGATGTCCCTTGCTCTTGGAAAGCAGCAAGGACAAAATAGTCTTGGAAAACTGGTTTATTTTGCAGTCCTTGCCTGAGTCTGCCTGTCACACTATCTGAAGCACTTATGCGTTACACCAGATCTTTTGAGAGCCTGTTTTTTTACTATGTAGTTATTCATCAGAATCAAAGACTTCATTAAAGGGAAAGATTTTTTCCTTATTTCTCACTTAGAGGGCTAGCTTTTAATTTGAGAGAGATTCCAAAATGGAATGAGCCCAGATCATGACTCATATCGAGGACCCCTGTTTGTAAAGAATGGCTAGTCACTACTTTCTGAAACAGATTCTCTTCAGAAGAGATGAATGCTGAAAATATGCTTGAGGTTTAAATCAACATTTTTTTCAAGTGAGTGGATTAAAGTTGCTCCAAAGTAAAATGTGGTAAAACAAATAAATAATAAGTAAAACAGAATGGATGTGATGTCCTCAGCAGCAAAAGCTGTAAATGTAATTAATGTAAACGTAACTGCACACATCCACATAATCACATGTAGTTTATTTATATCTCCCAGCCTCTGTTATGGGAGAAATAAGAGGCATTTCCATTTTATCATTTTCTTTCCTGATTAGCCCAAAAGAAGCTACAGCCTTGTGTGATGGAGCACACAGCTTACCTGAGATGCTGGAAATATTAGTTTGAACTTTTAGCCTGGTGAATAATTATCCAAAATGATTATTGACCTTCAATAAGAGTGAGAGACCGAATTTATCCTAGAATAACCTGCGGGCTGATGATTAAAGAAATTACCTATTAAAAAGAAGAAAGACCTATTAAAAAGAAGAGTTCTGAGTCTTCAGGCTTTTTAAATATAAGCTGAGATTAAATTATGAATTTTTTTCTTAAAGAAATCTCTCCTACAGACAGCAGAGCTAACTTCATTAAATAAGAAGCTGTGTTTAGCGGTCATTCTGGGAGAATATTCCAGTTATTCATTCTCCAAAATACAGCAGCTAGTCACACTGCTGTAGAAATACTTGACTGAGGTTGCATGTCACTAGCTAAAACCATTTTTGAGAGACATAATCGAAATCAGGCAAAATGAGCACAGGGAAGTGGATCATGGAAGCTGGTAGCAGTATTGTCAGCAGATGTTTTGAACTCCTGATATCATGAACATAGCAGCCACGATGCACGTAGGAGGGCATCGTTGCACCCATGTTCCCTTAGGTGACCTATGCCTTTCATGGCCTGTGTCTGTAAGACATAAATTATTGGAGTTCAGCTACAAAATTATTTGTGGTTTTTCTCCAGCTTCTTGATACCTGCAGTTTCCTAAGCTCTCAGCTGGGGCAATGGGGTCCTCTCCTTTACCTTGCTGCTCAGGTATTCTCATGTTAAGAAACTCCTGCTTGTGAATTACATAATGTCTCTTTCTTTTTCTTTTTTTTTTTTGTGAAAGTGATTGCTTTCAAAATTTCGCTCAAAAGTAACCCAAAAAAAAAGCTTGCAGGAGCTTGCAGAAAATGTGAAGAGCTTGCAGGAAATGAGAAATTGTTAAGTATGGGTCAGTTATTCCAGGGAAGTTTTCTTTACAATAACATCTCTCAGTCGCTGCCCATGATCCAAGCTCCCATTAACTTTTAGGTTCTGTGTTGTTTTTTTTTACCTTCTCAGCTTTGTAATTCTATGGTATCCTCACACAAGCACACCACCTCTACCACCCACCACCTTATTATTGTTTAGAAACCATGATTTCCCTGTATTTAGACTTTGGGGTGGGAGAAATTTAGAAACTTCATAATTTGCCCCAGGTCCCACAGGAAAAAACAAATGGAAGAGCTAGGAGAGGAACCCGAAGCTGAACATGCAGCTCCTGCCTCCTCGGCACGGCAGCTGCTGGCAGAGAACAGAGATAACCGCATGTCCAGAGCAGTTCTTGGCTCTGTGGTTTCAAACATCGCAGAAATGCTTTTCATCTTATGCTAGAATTCTCTCTACGCATTCAGCTGACCTGGAGGGGCAACCTGCATGGAAGCCTGGCAGATACTAGTTTTTCCTTATCAGGGTTCGCTCTATTTATTTTAGTACATTTGCCCTCAATAACCTGTTTCGTAAAAAGTAGAATTTTATTAAAAATTTCAACCATTAATGAGCTTGTCTACATGTTTATTATTGCTCGCCTATTATTCAGTACCTTCGTTGCTTCTTTGTAACCACAATAGACATTTACTCCTCATCACCATCAGCATACAAAGTTATTTACCTGAGTATCTCTAAGGAGAATTTGTAAATATGTCTCTTAACCATGAACTTTGCAGAGCCACCACTTGTAGACATAATGCCCCTCGAGATATGAAGAAATTGCTGGATTGTCTAACTGATAATTCCCAGGTACCTGTGATCATGAGAACAGTGTGTATAGGTAAAGACAACAAGTTCAGAGTGCATTAAACACACTGAACAATGAAGCTACACAGACACAAGCAATTGTCCTACTTGTTTTTTCTGGATTCTGACTCTTGGGTCACACTAACACTCAGCTGGAAGCATCAGGTTCCTTAAGATATTCAGTGAAGGCATTTCAGATGCCTCTGGCTTGAATCTTGCAATATAGCAGTTGCTAGATGCAGCTCAGGTGCATTAGTGTGGAGTGCTATATGAATAATTGTAAACTTGAATAAATAAAGCCATGAAAGAAATGTGGCAGAATGCTTTATGTAATCCAATTTCAGTTGGATCCTGAAAGGCCATGGAAGCCATGGAAGCTGGTAGAATAGCTTATAGGATGAGTGAGTGCTTCCTCTGCATGAACAAAAATATCATTGCAATTTCTGGTGGCAGATGTGATCTGTAACATGTTCTATTCTTTTGTTTTTCAGAGCCAGCCATGAATGGGATGGCATCAGATCACAACACTTCATCCCAGGATGAATACCTCCCACACTATCTCCAGAAGGAAGACCCTTTTGCATCAAAGCTTTCTAGAGAAGCTGACATAGTAGCTGGATTTTATTTGACAGTAATTGGTAATGTTTTTGAAATTCATCTTTGAAACATGAACATGTCATGCATCCTTTCAGGCACTCACAAAGAAGGCATTGACTGCTGAGCATTAGATGTGTAATTACACGTTTCTTCATACTAGAAAGGGAAATCTAGGTAGAGGCAAAGATGACCATGTCAAAAATATGGTTAGCACCATAAGAGAATGCTGGCCTAGGCAAGCAAAAAGCCTGACTTCAAAAGTAACTATCAGGAAACGTAACAGGAAAAAATGTGAGAAATTCTTTAATAATTTCTACTGCTAAGCAACTACATTGCAGATTAATTGTTCCTGGCCAAAGATGACTTTTGCCATTATCCAGTGTGGTGTTTAATCCTATTTTCAGAACTTTTCTCATGTGTTTACATAGCAAAATGAACATCCTCAAATCCTTCCATATGACTCTTGGTCAATTCTTGGCATCAATTCTTTTGTTATATATCATATTGAACAGTATTTTCTGTATAGACCTCTCCTCTCGCTTGGGTCACTTTTCTCCTGCCATCTTTCCCCATGTGCAAAATGACTCTGCAAGCAGAAGAAATGCAATTATTTTTGGCCACTGCACACGATACTACCAATTTCTTGATAAAATATTTATATTCCAGGCAGTTCACATTCAGCTGGGGAAATATCGATCTCCACTGCTTCTCAGAGCAGGCTGGTTCTTCTTTTGCTGATTTACCACTGCTGGATCCTCTGCTCTTTTGAAGAGTTTACATTTTTTGTGTCAATATTTTTCCTTTCAAATACATGAGCTGCTAAATATTGTCTCAGTCCTTACATTCTGTTCATGATTTTGGTTTTCCTTATGTTTTATGTCTCTACCTTATGCACTTTTTTACAACTCAAAATACGCCACGGTCAAATAACAGCGTTGCACCAAGTTGTGTTCTGGGTCACAGGCAGCTCCAGACTGTGGGTGACAGGGCATCCCTTCAAGTTTATTCCCTTTGTATTTCATTCTCTTGTTATATTAGTTTTACCACTTGCCATAAAACTGTTCAGTCCCACTTTTACCTTTATCACTTATTATTTTGGAAATCTCTTGCAAATCTCTCCCTTACTGCCTTTCTTCTGACCTAAGTAATACTTTCTGCTGAGGAAGTCACACCAAGGCTTGAATTCTACTGCTCTCTCATTAGTCTTCCACTTACGTCTCTTTTGAAATAGGAATTCAGAACCAAACAGGTTGCAGATGAAGCTGTATTTCTACTTTGTTCAGTGACACTGTGCTGGTTTCAGTATTCACATACTGTACATATTCCAGCTTTCCAGCTTTTTCTTTCTCTTTTTTTTTCTTATTTTTACTTTCTTTTATCTTTATGGCTGCTACTCAAAAAAGATGTCTTCACTTAACCATCCAAAACAATCTCCCCCTTTTTCTTCACTCAGTTGAACAAATTTATCTTTAATCCCAGGAAATATGTCTGAGTAGCTGAAATGAATCCTTTGGGTGTGTGTTGTGTTGATTTGCTGTATTGGCTGCATTTAGTGTAGATTTATCCACATCCAAAGAAATACTCCTGCCAAGTGTGAACTGTCTTGAACAACACAGACACAATGAAATTAAGACAAAGAAGAACAATGATAAATGTCCAACAAAAATCCAAATCTTCCCATTCAGGCACAGATTTATGTGAGCATTGTGAGAAGAGGGGGCTGAATTTACAGCCAAAAATACTGATAACTCACCAGCTGGATAACCACCTTCCTGTCCCATGGGAGATACGGGATGAGACAACTCGGAATTGACTTGTTGACTCAAAACAAAATAGTTCAATCTATAGCTTTATTGTATAAGTATATAAATACACATAAAGCTCTGCATTAGAAGTCATATTCTATAATTTTCCCTCTGGATTTAACTTCCTTTTTCATGTGTTTGCTTTGCATTTTACTCGGTTAATTCATGTATCCTGCTGGTGATTACACTAATAAAGATGTTGTTTGTTATTATATGCATCTAAATGCTATATATTTGCATCTTTCCTGGGTTTGCATCTATAGCATGCAATGCCACTGGCATCCTGCACAGATTTTTTGGCCCTTTTACTGATTTCAAACTTTCATTGCCTTGATGCTGGTGAGTTCTGCCCTTGGCCATTTCAGATACAGCTTCCTGTTTCCTAGACCAGCATAACCCCATTTTAGGCAGAAATAAGTAATTCAGTGATATTATGTTATTAGAGGCCAAGCTCTAGGTGAGGCAGTGTCCCTGATGGCAGGAGCAATGACAGGGCCTCTTTCTTTGCTTGTGTATAGATAGGGCGAAATATTATTTCATGAGGATTTTTTTTCTTTTTCTTTTTTTCGGAAAAAAAAAAAGGTTTAGTCTGGGGTAGTGTTTCATGTATATGTTGTACTTTATGAGAATGGTTTAGCTTATTTTACTGGGGATGCTACCATTAGCTGTCAGGATGCAAATCCACATTTTATTACCCATTCATATTTAGGTGAATGACAACCTTCTAATAATACGTTGGGCCTGAAAAAAAAAAGTGATATTTTAGGAAATAGTACATCTTTGTTCTTCCTCCCAGCCAAATCTCTCAGTGACTCTTTCATTTGCTGCAAACAAAATTGCTCCTGAGGTTCCTTCTCCACTAAGCTGGTTTCTGAGGGTTTGGAGCACCCACATTTCCACTGCAGAGAATTTCCACGGAAAACTACAGGATTTGTGAAGAAGGCTGCATAGCTCAGTGAAACTATTCACTGACACCTTATTTCCTACAATCTACTTGATGGTGGCATAAATGCACTTTAATTGGCAGCTGTTTCATTAATCAGAGCTCCCAAGTGTTCAAAATGGTTAAAACTCCGCCTCAGGATCTCCACATCCAAATCCCATTTGGGCATAGTTGCATCCTGCAATAGCTCCTGTAATAGTAGTATTGAAGATTTATTTTGTAAATGGTGTAATCTCTCCACGAGTCCCTCTATGTTTTCACTGTAACTTGTTCAGACCAAACCTGTCTTTTTCCTTCTGGCCGTGAACTGTGTCTCCAGTTTCCTGACCTCCTCCGAGAAACTTTCTCCTCTTTTGAGGCTGTCTGGTAATTAGAGGTGCAGAGAGGGAGTAGCCGCAGGGACATGGAGTCAGGAGGTGGGAATCGCTATTGGGCATTTATTTGTGCCTGAGGCCTCGGAGGTGTAAGTGAATTTAAAATATGTATCAAAGAGGGGAGAAGCTGCAAAGTGAGCAAACAGAGGTGAGATGCTCTCAGAAAACTCAGCAGAGCTTTCGCGGTCAGTCTGGTTGTCTGAAAAACTGAGATATTTCAGTTTGAAAATTTTTTTTTATCTTAAGAAAAAGGGTGGTCTTGGGCAGTTGATGAAGTGCTTTATGACGTGTAATCTTTTAATCTGAATAATTCATATCCATGAGTGTATGTGTTTATTGTTATTATTATTATTGCCAAAAAATAAAATTCAAGCCATACACCTGGTTTTAAGGATCCAGGTCTTTTACTTTGTCACCTCCCCTGCCAGGTTTTTCATTGATTTGCTGTAAGGAGCCGTCGTAGACGCCCAGCTGAGCTGAGACCTGCTGGCTGGCAGGCAGCTAACTGGCCAGAACCCATCAATTCACCAACTGTTATTGCCCTGGTCCGCAGTGTGTTATGAAACACCTTAATTGAAAGCAAAATCCTGAACTAGTGTCTTGTTTGTTTGATTGATTGATTTTGTTTGGTTTGGTTTGGTTTTGTTTTTCTCTCTGACAGTTTGGCACTGCTGTCGGATTGAGGAAAAGTAGTCTTATTTGCTCAGGTTGCTGCTTTGATATGTTTTCCTCTTTCGCTATGGATTTCCTACCTAAGCCCGGCTCTGTCTTTTTCTCGGGGCTGGGAGCTTGCTCCAGAGGGGACTTTGGTTAGCAGCTAGGAAAACCATTCCTATGGGGAAAATAAAGCACTCAGATTGCTCATCTTAGGGGCAGTGACATTTCTACCATCAAAGAGCTCAAAAAAGTTTAGAAAACGACTCGCAGGAGCAATGTCGGTAGAGATGAAGGTTGGTTCAAATGATCGCTTGGCACCTTCCAGACTTAGGTTTNAGTAGTCTTGTTTGCTCAGGTTGCTTCTTTGATATGTTTTCCTTTTTCACTATGGACTTCCTACCTAAGCCTGGCTCTGTTTCTCTGTCCTTTTCTCGGGGCTGGGAGCTTGCTCCAGAGGGGACTTTGGTTAGCAGCTAGGAAAACCATTCCTATGGGGAAAATAAAGCACTCAGATTGCTCATCTTAGGGGCAGTGACATTTCTACCATCAAAGAGCTCAAAAAAGTTTAGAAAACGACTCTCAGGAGCAATGTCGGTAGAGATGAAGGTTGGTTCAAATGATCGCTTGGCACCTTCCAGACTTAGGTTTGTGTCTATTGGGCTGAGGCTCAGATCCTCTGATCTATTTCTATCAATAATGAAGGGCTGCTGAGATGTGTCTGATGTAGAAATCTCTCTGGACCTCCACTTTCTTAAAGAGAATTTGGGAAATGGCCAGGAGCTTTTGAAGGGTGTTACAGCCTGGAGCCTGGCACGTGACACAAGACTTTCACTAGACAGAATATGAGAATGATAAAGGACTTAAGATTCAACAACTCGGATTCATTCATTTAACTGCAAAGAAGAAATGAATTGATTAATTGCATTGAATTATAATTCAGATTCAATTTTCAGAGCCATAAGAAAAAGATGTTCTTTAAACTTCATTCACTAAGGATAAATCAAATTTAATGGGGAAATCCAAAATTAAAGGATAAGTCATTTTCTGATCTCATTTTTTTTATTTTTTAAAATAAAATACAGACCAGTACTAACTGTTTTTTTCTTTTTTTCACGATTAGAACAGTTTTGCATTCATTACTGAAAAAATCAATGTCAAGATATTTTTCTCCCACGGTTTCTAGATCTGGAATTATACACTTGCATGTATTCCTTGTGAAAAAAAAGTCCAGTTTTGGCCTCTGAGAACCCCTTTTATTTCTGTCTCACAAATGTCCAAATCCAGGTGGAACGTGACACTGCTGCAAGGTGACTGTTTCACTCATGGGCTGTTGCAAATACCCATTTAATTCCTGATGTGTGGGAGAGAAGCTGGTGAAACGGATGCAGCGTTTGAGAGCGATGTATGTGGATTGGGCAGCAATGCCTGGCAGATGGAGAACTGCTGGAGCCTTTCTGAAACATATGGAGAAAAGCGTAGATATCTGCTAGGAACTTTAATGCCTCTTGAGATGAAGGAAAAAAATGATTTATTACTGTATATTTTGGGGATGCCTGGTTTCCCTGGAGCGATATTTCACAGAGAGATATTCTTGCAGGTAGCAACATTTTTTTCTCGAGTGGAAAATCTGTTGGCTGGGATGGTTTTTTCAGCAGCCAGTATCATTTTGCTAAAAGCTTTGCCCCATTTAGGGACTCTGTAAAGCAATTTGCACAGCTGGGAGGCACCACAAGAAGCAACTTGGCTTCCTTCAACAGAGGAAAGTTGTGTTATTTAGGACTTTTTGGGATCTGTGGCTTTAGGGGTTCAACTCTGCTTCCTGAAAATGGTGTAATGTATTTTGCTGCTTTTCTCCTGCAAAACATCCAGACCAGCCTCAAACTCTTTCATTTATCAGCCAGTGAAGAAATTGCTCAATGTAAGGCAGTGGAAAAGTCTGTAGCTCCTGGTGTCAGTGCAATAGCTCCCTGCTACTTGCAAATAGAACCCCATGGATCCTCAGGTGGAGGTTAGAGGATAAAAAAGTCCAACCAGCCTGAACAGAGCCAGATTCCTCCTCATGCAGAGAGCTCAGCTAGAAGATAAAATCAGATGTTTTCTCTCATTTTCTTTCATCTTATGATAGAAATTAATTTCCATTGCAAGGCTCACAATGTGATATTATCAGCAATAACTGATATTATTTTAGAATTGTGTCCNGTGGAAAAGTCTGTAGCTCCTGGTGTTGGTGCAATAGCTCCTCGGTGGATTAGCTACTTGCAAATAGAGCCCCATGGATCCTCAGGTGGAGGTTAGAGGATAAAAAAGTCCAACCAGCCTGAACAGAGCCAGATTCCTCCTCATGCAGAGAGCTCAGCTAGAAGATAAAATCAGATGTTTTCTCTCATTTTCTTTCATCTTGTGATAGAAATTAATTTCCATTGCAAGGCTCACAATGTGATATTATCAGCAATAACTGATATTATTTTAGAATTGTGTCCCTCAACCTTCAGTAGCATTTAATGAAATTAAGGCTGGTTAGTGAATGGGGTCATCATGATTACCAACGGCTGAACTTCATACAGAGGGCAAACGAAGTCATTGAGAATGGAAGGATTATGGCATTTCTATCACGTGCATTCAGCCCAAAACAGTGCAGGTCCCAGTGGTAAAGGCAACGTCCTGCTGCTAAAGGGAAAATAGCATTTGTTGCAAGAAAACGACGTCTGTGCTAAATGTCTCTATGAGCTACGTAACAAGGAAGCGATGATAATATTTTGGATACAAATAACAAGCCCTGGGACCACAGTTCAGCTGCAAAATTGCACAGGGCAGATACGATATTCCTGTGTTTAAGGAGAATCCTAATTTGATTTTTTTTTCTCATTATAGGGATTCTTTCAACTCTGGGAAATGGGTATGTTATTTTTATGTCCTCAAAACGAAAAAAGAAGTTAAGGCCTGCTGAGATAATGACTGTTAATTTAGCAGTGTGTGATCTGGGCATCTCAGGTAATCTGATGTTTTATTTTCATTCATTTCACTTTCCTACCATTCTTTCTGTCAGCAACATGAGACATTCCTCGGGAGGTCATGGGGAGACGCAGTGGCTTTTGGCACTGATATTTCTGCACTATTATTTGTATATAATTGAAAGAGAAGGATAGGGAAAAGTATTCCTAAACAGCTTGATGGAAAAAATTGGTAAGAATATTCAGAAAAATAAGGCTGAATGTATCAGTCCTGACCTGGGCAAAACTCATATTCATGTTGGCACTGGGCAGGTTTTTATAGACATCTCCCATCCTGATATGATAAGCACAAACATTTTTTTTAATAGTTGGAGAAAAATGGTATTTTCTTGCTGCAGTGCAAGAAACTTGTGCTCTCCGGTGCAGCACAGACTCACATTTGTGGTGCAGATACCTGCAACCCCGATAAAGCTGCACTGAGCAGCTGAGGGGTGGCTAAATTCCTCCATGTGCTACATTTCTACATATGCCACCCTTTCTGCTCTCATTCCCAAATTCCTAGCACCCACTTCCCTGTCTTTGCAGTCTGTCCTCTCTTCACGATGGCACATCTCCACCACTGCTTCCCCCTACACCATTTGTCCCCATATGTGTTGTCCCCACTGTGTTTCACTTGGGACAACAAAACAGGAGCCGTTCTTCTCCTCTTCCATGACGCTTCCATCTCCTCCGTGTCCTAAGAACCGGTCTCATTTTAGTAGAAATGGAGTGTTCCAGGAGAACTTTTGCAGCTACCCCTCAAGACCCCTATCTTAGGACAAGCTCTTCTCATTTCTCTTTCCAGGCCTGTCAGCAACACACCACATGATATTGGTCCCCTTCTCTTCCTTGAGGAATTTAATCTGTTTGTAAAAGTTTTAAAATTTAAAATAATTGTGGTTGGTAAAGTCATGTGTGGTTTTTCCCTCTCTTCCTCTCTTCTCCCCTCCCCTCTCCTCTTGTTTTTGCTGATGGAAGATGTTGACTCTAGAAACATGGTGTGTTCTGTGTGTTGGAGCTAATGGAGATGGGACTCTTTCCAAAATCTTTATACCTCACCCATTTGGTTTGGCTGAGTTAAGGAGCAGCTCTGTGACAACCCTGCTGCCTGTAGACTTCCACAGGGTGGCACCAGCCGCCTGCTCAAAACTAAATCAGGCTCGTTTTTCCCCAACGCTGTGCTCTGGTTCCTCTGCTGGTACAGGGAATTTGATTTTCTGCAAATAAATGTGGTGACCTTTGAAGCTGGCAATGGTTTACACTGTTTAAGTTGCTGACTCTAGACCTTGCCATATTTCATGCTTTTCTTGAGGTCTTTATCTCAGCAATCAGCTTTTGCCTGGAAAAGGGATGTACAATTCTATCCTTTCTGCTTGGAGAAAAGCCTATAAATACGAGCTGATCAAGATCTCCAGGCTCAGCACAATTTTCCTTATAGGCTTATGCTAAAGGAACAGAATAACAAAATGAGTTGATTAAAAATAAATCACAATTATTCCAGGGATTTTCAATCCTGATTTTTTGAGGCTAGAAAATGGCCCTTTTCTGCAAGATTTGGAGTAGAAATGTTTTAATTTTATGTGCAGAATGACTTGGAGTGTTTACTTTCAGGTCAATTTAATCTAAATTGAAATATGCAGGAGCATAATCCGAAATATTTTGATTTAGATGACTTCAGCAAAATAGAGATTTGTGTCTCTGTTTCTGTCAGAAAGGTGCCATGTGGGAACTGAAGGCTCGGACACAATTTTTCCCTGTGGACTGTGCTCCCTAAAAGGACCTTATCTATGAAGGGATTCATGGATACACTGGCTACACTGACTGCAAGTTCAGCCAGGAAAACTAGCCCAGAGCAATCACCAGAAGTGTTCTCAATTGCCTGAGATGCTCCAGCAATGGGTATGCAGGAATATGCAGTCACAGGAAGGTTAAGTTAAATATTTAATGTGGTTTTAAAGTTGCAGCTCAATGCTGAACTGTGCAGGTTTTTGAGCATTTCGTGTCAGTCCAGTATAGAGAAATGAACCATTCTGAAAACATGTTGATGTTCTGAAAGCACAGATTATTCAATTTTATGTTCCCTTTTTTTTCCTTCCAGTTTGAAAAAAAATATATACTACAAAATGGGGATTTCCAATTAGAAATATCCAGTTTCCAAATTCTTATAACATTTGAGAAGATCATAGATAATGTCAGGCTGTCAGAATTAAACAATATCTTATCTAATATAACTTCTTTCATAAGGCACCACTCACATTTACAAATGGAGAACTCAGCTATGCAGCCACTAGGATAGATTTTCCAAAAGTTACGTGGCCCCTTCTGTTTAGATGGTAGCGTGGCTTAAAATTGTGGGCATCTGTGGCCAGGCAAGCTGCTGAGAGTGACCTCGGAAGAGTGTGACATGGCCAGGTATTGAAGCCACTTCCTCTGCATCACACGCCAACTCTCCAACTATAGCATCATCTTCCTTCCTAATTTAATGCTTTGCCACAGGATGCATCATACTTTTGTGCATTGACACGTTTGCAGATGTCCTCTTTGAAGGCAAATGTCTTTATCCTGCGTGTGAAGACATTCAGTTCATTAAACAGATGTAACCTGACTGTACCTGTGTCCATCCTCAAGTCCAGATATACCCATACTGTTTGTGGATTACCACGTGTTTTCATGTGGTTTTATATTCTGAAGTTTTTCTGGTGGGAAGAGCTTGCAAGGGCTCGGTACCATTAGTATGGGTTTAATTTCTGGTTAATTTCTGCACATTGAACCAAGAGTGAAGCTTTGTTAGGCTAAGTTCTGCAGACGGAGGGCATCCAAGTCATCACAGCTGTTGTGCCTGGAATCCTGGAGTCCCCTCTTCATTTTGTAGAACTGGTGTGTTTCTTCATTTTTCGCTGATATCAGCTGTGGGTAAAAGGGGATTTTGTTTTTCTGAAAAAGGGTGGTTTTAGCAGTGATAGATTTCTTCTAACTATTTTTTTTCTCCTTTTGAAGTTGTAGGAAAGCCCTTCAGTATCATTTCCTTCTTCTCTCACCGCTGGGTGTTTGGATGGATGGGCTGCCGCTGGTACGGATGGGCTGGTTTCTTCTTTGGCTGTGGGAGCCTTATTACCATGACAGCGGTCAGCCTGGATAGATACCTAAAAATCTGTCATTTGTCTTATGGTACGAAAAAAAAAGTATATTAAGTGACTCTATATCCTCCCCTTCCTCCCTACCAAGAATCTCTAGGCTATGAGAGCTGTTAGAAAACAGGGTAAGGAAAAAAAGAAAAGCATTTCCTTTGATTTTCTCTTCCCAAGTAGGGTGAAATGGGAGAAAAATCAAGTGTAGAGCAAATGCAAACAAAATAGTGAAGGTTTCCTAAGACCAGAAACAACTATTTTGATAATCTATGCCAGCTTTCTGCATAGTATAAGTCAGAATTTTGTCAAATGTTTCTGAATAAAAATCAGACCTTCTCTTGGATTAGGTTATGTTATCAAGGAAGTCTCAGTTTTAAGATGTAAAGTTATGGTGAGTAAGCAGTACAAATGGTTGATTAATCCACAGACTAATGTGCAAGAAAAGATCTAGTTCAAACTAACCTTTCAGCTGTGGGATCCTCCTATAGTTTCTTTGCTGAATGGCATACACCACTAAAGCTGTGCTCTTAACCTCTTCTTGGATTTTTATCCTGTTTTGGTAAAGTAAGTCTTCTAGACTGAAATTAAACAAACTCTTCAAAATGCTTTTGATAAATAGAGAGAGGAACATACAGATAAAAGAAACATATTTTCTTGATCCAAGTAATCTCAGCTAAATTTGTATAGTTGGTCACATCCCCTTCATTGTTGTCCCTCTTGTCAGTTTAAATAATTGATTTTAATAATTGCTCAATCACTTTGTGCCTATCAAGGTCTGTTGCAGTTAGCAGAATCAAGCACTGCACATATTGCAGAGACTTAAGGTCTGACACATAACAGTATTTCTCTCTGGGCACCTAAATTCCTTTAAGATATGTGCCAGGGTATTTAAAGCATCTACAAGATTAGGACATGCAGTAGGACATAATAAATGTGAAATTGTCTCTCTAATATAGAGATGGATATTGAGGGGATGAAATGAATTTAGCAATGAAAGCTGTTGTCACTATAAACATTAATATCATAGATTCCTTAAGCATGTGAACAAGGGACATGCAGTCCCTTGAGTCCCTTTGCAATGACATGAATGTCAGTCATAGAATTTTAAAATTTAAGAATGTTTCCAACCAGGAAGTGTAAGTTGGTCTGTAGAACAACTAACTGTTATGTCAATTAAAAGCCATTACTGCCTTGAGATCTCCTAGATCTTAGAATGTCTCTGTGTTTTTTTTTTTTTTTTTCTTAAAAGTGAGCGCAGGAAGTATCTCATTTGTTGAATTTTGCATATATCATTCACATTTAGTAGAATTTCAGTTGTGTCTGTAAGGATATTAACATAGTTCACTGGTGTGTAGGACAGATTTAGGTATCTAGTATGACATCTGAATTCAAGAGAGACAGAACACTAAAGCCCTTTTTGTCCAATGCTATCTGACTGTGGTTGTTCAAACATGATGATGGAGAGCAGTAAAAAAACATGCAGCAAATTCTTTCTATAAAGTTAATCATTTTGGTCTGGTTTATGTTCCTGAGATCTAGGATTTGATTTTCCTCCACCATTCTTCCATTTCAAGATTTCACAATAGCTGTGAAAATAATACCAATATTTAGGACGTCCTGCTGCTGTTTCTGTAGCTTTTCTACCTGCATCCAACAAAGCTCCCTCCTGCCTCTCAGGCATTGTGCTTNAAAAAAACACGCAGCAAATTCTTTCTATGAAGTTAATCATTTTCTGTATAAGCACTTTTGGTCTGGTTTATGTTCCTGAGATCTAGGATTTGATTTTCCTCCACCATTCTTCCATTTCAAGATTTCACAATAGCTGTGAAAATAATACCAATATTTAGGACGTCCTGCTGCTGTTTCTGTAGCTTTTCCACCTGCATCCAACAAAGCTCCCTCCTGCCTCTCAGGCATTGTGCTTGAATACCTCGGTGCTCATTGTCCTTCTAGTGATCTGGAACGACAAATTCAGCTGGAGCAGCGGCACTGCTTGCATTCCAACTGAAGGTGTTTTGCTTTGTTTTTATTCTAAGTTGTTCTCAAACCCTCAGGAAAGCTACCCAGCAGAAACTGTCGCTGCTTTTATGTCAGTAGCTGGGGAATGAAGATAGATTAGACCTTTTAAGGCAAAAGGAGCTATTATAACACTTCAGTCTGAGTTTCCACATAAGTCATAGAATGTCACTTGGTAATTCCTAAATGAATCAACGGTGTCCTCCAAGACAGGGCCTACAGCCTATTCTGTATTCATGTAGTATTCCACACAGTGGGAAAGCTTTTGAGGTCACAGAGTTTAATACATATAATAATCAATGTTTGCTACTTATATACTATGATGTACGTATAAATCATGGTGTCATTTACATAGCTAAGTACAATGCTTATTCTTGCAAATGAAAGATAGGAGAGGAATGACACGGTAAAAATAAACCTGTATGTTGTTTCCTCTGTACCGTCTTGCCTTTCACTTTCATGGATTAATGATTTATGTTGAGAAGTGCCTTGAGGCCAAACTTCAGCCAGTTAAAAATAATGGCATAGGAAATTAGGAATAGGAAATCATACAAGTGGCATCATACAATTCCAGTTAGCAAGTCGTTATACTGAGCAACGAAAGGGATGAATAAAAAGCTTTGTCATGGGTCACATCTCCATGTCTGCTGGCCAACATGGAATGAATATGTCTCTATAGAACACAAAGCGGTTTTGAAAACTAGACATGGTACCTGTGACCATATCTGAGCTACCTGTCTGGATTGCATCTGTAGAACTCTTTTAGGTTGTAATTAATCCCCTGGACCCTTGTAATCTGGACCCTTAAAGTGGAGGTCAAAAATAGGTAAGGTGGAATCCTCCCTACAGGTGTCTATTTCTCTCCATTAGGTATGAAGGGAGCCTAGCTCAGGTGTGGCTATTCACATTTAGAAGAAGATGAGATGAACCCTAGAGCGGACATCTGCATGTGTAGAAGATAAGATAGTGTCAAATGTACATGGACACAATGGACATGGAGTTGTAACTCTTGAATTATCTTCCAGGTACCTGGCTTAAGAGACACCATGCCTTTATCTGTCTGGCCATAATCTGGGCCTATGCTACGTTCTGGGCTACGGTGCCTTTTGCTGGTGTGGGGAACTACGCTCCCGAACCCTTTGGGACCTCCTGCACTCTGGACTGGTGGCTGGCGCAGGCGTCAGTGGCTGGACAGGCTTTTGTGCTGAGTATCCTTTTCTTTTGCCTGCTGTTCCCAACCGCAGTGATTGTGTTCTCCTATGTCAAAATCATTTTAAAAGTCAAGTCATCCACCAAAGAGGTTGCTCACTATGATACCAGGATTCAGAACAGCCACGTACTTGAAATGAAGTTGACCAAGGTAAGTAGGAAAATATAACTCACTTTGCTTCATCGGATCCTAAAAGAAGCCTTGGAAAAATTCAACAATATCTCGTTTCAAGTATAGCAGTGCTTTATTATATCTCCTATGTTGAGTGATAATACAATGCTCTAAAAGTGAATGTTCTAGATCTCTTCTCCAATGCCGTTAAGGTGGGCTAGGAAGGAAGTTGTTATGTAATTTGTAGATTAGGGCACTACATCCCTGAGATTGTGATTCAGCCTCAATGTCTGTCATGAAATTTCTGCACGATCTTATTGAAGTCATATCATCTCTCTGTGATGTGTTTCTCATCATAAAATAGAAACAGCTGCAAACAGTTATTTTAAGGTATTTGAGACAAGAACAAATGCATTCAGGTATTTTAGAGTTTTCTATTAATGAACATATAAACAAAAGGCACTCTTGTGATACTGCAATTTCCGCTTACACAAATAATTTACCATTTAGGTAAAATGCACACAAGTGACAACTGTTTTGCTTCTCAGACCATGACTTATTTTCTCTTTCTAATTTAATCTGTTTTTCAGTTTGGCAATGGTGGCAGCCATGATCCTTGCTAATACTAGTCATTCTGCCAGAAAATCACTGAAAATAAAAGCTTGCAATAAGCAAAATAAGATTTCTTAGATGTAAAAATTCACCAGCCTCTGCGTACCAGGGCAGGAGGAAGGCAAGCAGGCAACATGCTTTGGTTGCTTGACTGAACATTCATTTTATTATATTTTTTGGGGTGAAGTGAAATTTATATGATATACAACAGAGCCAGAACACACCTTGGAAGCAGAATGGTGAATGCTGCCATTACAGTTGGTAAAGGTGTACTACTAGTGCTGGGATATACATAAGCTAGAAAATTAATCTCCATCACAACCCATTCAACCACACAATAAAACTGCTAAAAGAGGCTGAATTTGAGATCCCTGGCTCATATACAATGAATTTTAAGTGATGGACAAGCAAAAGCACAAAAGCAGAAAGATTCCTCATCAGTAATGTTGCTATCAACATGTGGAACTAAAAGCCAAGAAAAATGCAATATCCCCCAAATCTTGGCTTGCTCATGACTTTCTGTTGCAAACCTGCTAATCGTTTCATTCCAAGTGACTACACATGTGCTAATATCAATCAGGATGCTGGATAACAGTGGCATGATGGAATATGCTCTTCAGTATGTGTTATTACATTATTTGATTTGAAGCTATGTCATGATGACTGATTGCAGACAGGCTGGTTCAGATAAAGTAAATGAATCACTAATTTTTCCTCAAAACATATTTATTTAATATTTAAATTAAATATTTCTGTGACTACATTTCTTGACATTATAAGGAAGTATGTTTCTCATTTACTAGGAACTGCAGCTCAAGTGTTCTATAGATATTTGTTTTTCAAAGCATCTGTGTATTCTAATGAAATATGAAATCCATAGTATGGTTTGACAAAAGAAATCTAGCTAATGTAGTAGAGATGTCACTTTCAATTAAATTCCCATTAAATTCAATTCCAGCTTGTAAATACATTAATTTCTACCTATTGTAGTGGGTATTCCCAGAGGCTTAACAGACTCTTGAAGGCCCTCACGATTACCTTTTCTGTGTGGGAAAGAATTGAAATTGTTGATATTTTTCTTCTGGAAGATAGACCACAGATCCCACCCCAGGTGGAGGTGGAAGGCAAGCCAGATTTGTCAAAGCTCTTCTCCTTCCTCCTCTTCCTTCCTCCTTGTCTTCCATCATGACAGGTTATTGGTTGCATTGGCTTTTGACGTCTTTGTGCATCAGTCTACAAGAAGAGAAGGAGTCATGTGTTAGATCAGGGCATTGCGATTTCTTTTTCCTTCATTTCCTACTTTCCTTTGCTCTTGCCTCAGTGCCTGATACAGAAGAAAGAGGTACAGCAGATAGAGACAGGAGGATCCCTTTCCAAACCAGCTCACCTACAGAAACACTCAGGATACCAAATACCTGTGATTCTGTGACTCACTTTAGTCCTGGAAGATTCTTAAAAGACCATCGTTTTATAATGTTTAGAGTTTGATTTCAAAGGACACAGGATTTGGAAGAGTTGCCCTTGATTCATTGTTTTAATGCTTTGTTTTCTTGGTGCATGCCAGTTTCATCCTGAAATGAGAAAAAGAGCCTTATTTTGATTGTTCTAATGGTATTTGATTGGAAGAGGATAGCATCCTCCAATAGCATCCTCCAATAACAGAAATGAGGGACTTGAATAATTTCCCCAAAAGAAAATCTCTACAATGAAATGTTTCTGGTTTAACCAGTATTCATTTCAAATGATTTCAGATCTTCCTAATCCAGCAACATTCTGATGCTAAACTTTCTAAAAAAGGAAATACTGTATTCTTTAATAGTGTTTCCCCCCTTTAAGTTTAATATGAAATTATTATTTTCTGTGATCTCATTTAGTTTCCCAGTGTTTAGGCTGACCTCGTGGCATTTTGAAAGGTCTGCTTCAATAGAATGAGTAGCTGTTTTGAGACAAGGCAGAGGAAAACAGGAGCTAAATAAAAAGAAGTGACACGCATGACAGGTTTTGTTACGCTGTAAATTTACCTGAAGGGGGTTATAATTTTTCCATTCTGTGGCACATTCCTCAGCCTTCAGCCGTGCGCTTCTGTGTGCCGGGCCGTCAGCAAGGCCAGTTCTGCTGGATTAACTCCTGTCTCTCCTCTGCTCTCCTCACAAGGTGGCAATGTTGATCTGCGCAGGATTCCTCATCGCCTGGATCCCCTACGCGGTGGTGTCTGTGTGGTCGGCGTTCGGACAACCCGATTCGGTTCCCATTCAGTTTTCGGTGGTACCCACGTTGCTTGCAAAGTCAGCGGCCATGTACAACCCCATTATCTACCAGGTCATTGATTGCAAGTTGACCTGTTGCCGGTCAGGGGGACTGAAGACACTGAGGAGGAAGAGCTCTTTGAATAAATCCAGGTAATTTGTTTCTTTTAGTATGTCTTTAAGCACACTATGCTCTAGACAGCAATTCTAAATTCTACCCAAAATCAAGATCTGCAAAGAGTCATGGCTGTTCTGATCTTTCTTCGTGTTTTTGACCATGATCTGTGCAGTGTCTTTCTTCCCGTGAAACTTCATGAAGTGATTCCAGCTCTGTAATAAGAAGCAAGGAGATTAACACTATAAATCCAGCTGAGAATCCATTAATGTAATGGGAAAAACCCTTTGAACTGTCTTTGCCCTACCACCAAAAACAAAAACAAAAAAACAACCAAAAACACAAAGTATAATAAATTTTCATAAGATCTTTGGTTTATCTATAACTTTGTGGTAAATCTGTGCTGACTGATAGTGAAGTTCATGGAAATACTGCATAAATGCAGTAAAAAAAGACTTAGTTCTGTGGTATGCCTCATATGTCTCTATCTGAAAGAAGTAAAATAAGACAATATTACTTATTTCTCTGTCAGTGTGGGTTGGTATAAAGGCTGNGTAAAAAAAAGACCTGCCTCATATCTGCCTCATATCTCTCTTTCTGAAAGAAGTAAAATAAGACAATATTACTTATTTCTCTGTCAGTGTGGGTTGGTATAAAGGCTGGAGTTGACCTGTCAGATCTAAGCAACTGGAAATTCCTAGAATTCTAGGAGGATTACCTCAAAATCCTAGATTTTTGCCTCAGTGTTGCATGAAGGCCTCCTTCCTCATTCATATCGACTCCTAACCAATCGCAGCATTTTTAAATGTAATATCCAGGGAAGGTGCCAACATTTCAAGTTTTCACCATTTTCCTTAACAGATAATTCTATAATCTTAGATTCAGATTATATTCAGGTTATCTTGTCAGAACATGCAGAGCATATATATGATGTACACATATAGCTGATGTGCCTAAAACTAATAATTTTAGAGGATTTGATTAGGCAGGAGCAGCCTCACTGGCAGAAAAAAAAAGCCATGTTTTAAAAAACAGGTTTCAGACTCAGGATAATAAATTAGTAATTAAAACGCCTAACTAAAATCTGTATATAGTGTGCAGAAATGGAGAGAAGTGATATGTCCCTTCCTAGCTGTTTGAACCTTCTTACCACAGAGTGAGGACCTGCTATTCCACCTGCTATTTGTCTACAATCCCTTTTGGTTTCCACCCTCAAAAGTAGGAGATCTAACTCTGGTTCCACCAGCATGTGACTCCAATTTGACTTTGGGGAAATGGAAAACAAGGACTTTTAGCTTGATTTCTGGGAACTATTGGAAATCTCAGTAACTTACACGTGTCTTCCTGTGCCCTGTGTACTGATGTTGGTATGTTCTCTGGCATCTCCACAGGCTTCATCCCCGTGGCTGGTGGCATCCAGGTTGTGCAATGGCTGGTTTTGTGTTTAACCAACTCCCCTGTTAGCACTCCAGCTGAGAAAGGAGGTTTCATGCTTCTCCTGCCGAATGAAAGATAGGTTTCCTGGGCCCGTATAGTGAGCAAGTTTTCTGGAAAAAATCACTTCCCAACCCTGGAAACTTAATCATGAGCTTGTTTCAAAACAATATTACTTCTCTGCTTCCTCCCTATAGGACATATACCATATCTGCACACAGAGATTCGACAACAATGAATGAAACCCAGCTGGAAGTGTGAAGACTCATTTCATGTACAGCAAATGAAACCCTGATGATGACAAGCAATCATATTGTCTCAAATTCCTCTTTCTGTAAATAAATTAAAACATGATGGCGGTTTAATTTTACTCTGTAGTCCTATGTACTATGTACTTTATTTCTGTACTAGCTAAAACAATGTGATTAGAGCTGGGCAAATATTATAAATACTCAGAGGAAGAAGAAGCAGTGATAGTTCATTTGTATAAAAATTTTGGCTTCACTTGAGAGCCTTTGAAAAACTACTAATTTTTTCTGAGCACTCAAAAAATTGATATTTTCTCTTACTAGAAATGGAAATGTTCACAAAGGCCAGTTTCATTCTGCTAGAGCTTATCTCCCTAGATTCTGCCTAGAATCGCTGGAGAATTGGAGCATGAGAGAAAGGATTCCTTAGAGGACAAATCGGAGCTGGAGCTTGATCTATCAGGGTTCTGAATCACACACAGGAGAAACACAGCAACATAAGTCCCACTTATTATCCTTAATGAAAACATATTCCTCCGAACTCCTGTGGCTATAAGCCATCTTAAAACCACTTTCGTTTCAATCATTCTGTTTTTTAAAATATTTTTTTTAGTCAAGGCAAGATAGAGCAATGATTACACGTCACAGACAGATAGACAACATTTTTGAGTTAGAGGGGAAGAAGTTTTTGTCAAATATTAGTTTCATTTAAAAATAGGAATTATGAATTCATGTGTAACAAAAATCAGAACTTGAATGGAATCAGTCACAAAGAAGCCAGCGTGGATGAAATAATATTTTGTCCATCTCTTTGGCTTCCCCTATCTGAAAACACAAGGATATATTGACAGCAATGAGCAGACAGGTTTGACTTCTTGAATGCTAACTGACGTTTCTTTTCTTATATTTATTTTCTACTATCTTTTATGTGATCAGTGTTAAACATAAAAAGGAAAATGCTTTTCCACTGCTAAATATGAACACTATCTGAAAATTAGAGAATTCATTATATACATCCTCTTCTTTTTCTTTTCTTCATTTACCACTTTGAGACATCGTTATAGAACAAAAAAGAGCAGTCTTGTGCAAGCAGATTGCTAATTCTTAGGATATTATTTTGATGTTTGTATTTAATTTCTTCAAGAAGAATTTGAAATTATTTAGAAAAAGATAACTTCAAATCAATTGATTTGTATTGATCATTAAAAAAGGTTACAAGAGTTAAAGATATCTTTTAAATTGTTCCTTAAAAGAAAGAATGCATTCATTAAGGTAGATCAGTTGTTTAGCATTTAACAGTATAATTAAGATATAGAAAGCGCAATACTTTTATTATACTTTAGTTCCTTGTGTTTAGCACGTGTTGTCCACCATGGCCCAAAGAACTCTTTTATAGCTACTCTGTAGTGATGCTAATCTTTTTTATACAATAATATCATAGAGGTTTAATTTAATTGGATGCTTACTGGTCTATCCCTGCAGTCCCTTTCTGCAGTATAAACAGTTGATCAATAGAGATGAAGGGAAATGGTAAGGTAATGTGAACATATGTAGTGAATATAATTAATGAATTGGCAGGTACGATGCCAGTGAATTTCATTCCTTCGTGGCACTTGCCTTGTGAATGATTGTGTTTGGACAGTATCTTCTGGAGGATGTCCCACACCCAATGAATAGAGTGATCTAGTGCAGAAACCAAATCTGAATTCCTGTTAAAGATAATAATAATAATGCTGTTAACTGAGCAGGCACTCAGCTCCTCTGCAATTGGATATCAACTATTTTATGCCTACATTTCCATTTCCTCTTCCTACTAGGAACTTTCACACTTTTCTGGGAATTGGATCCAAATTAGCCACCTAGTCACCAGATCCTAGTCAGCAAAGGATCTGTAGATGATTCCATTTGTCTCCCTTGGCTTCTTTGATATTTTAAAAATATTTTTTTCTGAGCTCAGGATGATCCAGATGGCTCTTGCTCCACAGTAAATAACATTGCTCTCAGTAAATAACACTCACTGCAATACTCATTTTTCTTTCTCCCCTCTCCCAGGATCAATGGATGATTGGTTGGTTTCCTCTCCACCTATATCTCTCTAGGTGCCTCTGTAGATCTTTCGGCCATAAGGAAGGATCTCTAGCCATCTGAAACTAGAATTTCTGGAGAGTTGCTGAGTTTAGGCCTTTGCAAAAAGGGAGAGAGATTTTTATTATGATCACTGTGTTTCCACATATACTTGAGCCATCCTGAATCCTGTCTATGGACATCTATGAATCCTGTTATTACCATGTCTATGTAATTTTTCAGGATTCTCCCTTTATTTGGTGCATGGTAGATAGATAGATACTCTTCTTTGGACTGATCTTCTTTTCTTCAGTTATGCCTCTGTTCCACTTTCTGGATGGTGGAATAGTTCTGGGACCTATAGGTTGAAACAAATTATTTTGAAATACAAGGCGTCGTTAAAGGGTTTCATGCTTTCATTTTTTTTATAGCTGGATCTAAAAGACTTTTCACTAATGTATAATGTGCTTTGTATTGATCACTGACTGTAATTTTATATCTGTAGAAGGTAAAGAAAAAAGAAACCTAGAGAATTGCTACCCAGTTTGTCAGAGAGCTCTGTTTTAAGACACATTCAGTATTAAAGCAAGTGACTTGCATAAGGTCTAGAGGAAAGTCTTAAATGAAAATAAATAGCAAAGGCTTAATTCCCCGAGACAATAAGATGGACCTTCAGTCTGTATTTTGGATGAAGTCATTAAAGGAAAATTTGACAGTAGATTGCTTAGTTTTTGTGCAGAATTATAAAGATATTGTGAAATACCAAATAAACATAAGATTGCACTGAGCAAAAACTGACATCTAGTTTTACCATACTATGCTAGTGAAGGTATTGGATCTTTAGGAAACAGTGGAAGTTGGCAGCTGGTATGAGATTGAAATGTGCAGTTTGAAGAAGGGGCCACAGAGAGGCTCAGCACCTAAAATCAGGGGTTACTTCAAATATCTGTCTTTTTCTGCAGCAGCTCTGCAAGACATATCAAGAAAGGTATCTTGTCCTTGGGTTTTGCTTTCCAGGAGGCAATTTACAACACTTAAAAATGTTCCTCCAGAGCATCTGAACATCCCTTATATTGAATTACATGCCATTATCTTAGACTGATGAGTATGTAGAGAAGAATGTGCCCAGCTGCCTGCACTTCTCAAAAGTTAGGAAAGATTTAGAGGGTCTAAGGAGTTATATAGCAGAGAAGAAAAGAAATGATCACCTATAAGCAATAGAAGCAAAGAGAAGAAGATGACAGGGTTAAGCAAAGTAGCCCAGAAGAGGAAAGGTTTGAGAGTAAATTATATTAGTCTATAAATAGCTTTAAAGCAATAATAATGTAAATGAAGGAAGGGAATTATTCACAGGCTCAGAAGATGATAGAAATGAAATCAAATCTTGAAGCTAAAGCAGAAGTTGAGACTAGGCATTTTGTACTAGTGGAACAACTGAGCTTTGGAAGAGAGGTCAAGGGATGAAATTAGGTCATGATTTATCTTAGATATTCAAGAACAGATTAACTAATTCACTAGCAAAAATGTTTTACAATTTCCTTACAATGTCATTTTTAGTCCTGATATCTGATTTTATGAAAAATTTCCTAATGTTCATACTAGCTTGCCTTAACATGTGTTGCTGTTATTGGAGGAAATGAGGAAATTGTATACACTGAAATCACCTTGTAAAGAACTGTCTTATAGTGAAACTCAGAGCCTAATGAAATGGATCTGAAGTCCAAAGTTGGTGCAAGGCAGTGGCATGTGCAGATGCCAAGAAAATCTTTGTTATGGAAGAAACCTCAGATATCAGATGAAAGTTTAAGAGAGCATTTTGCAATGCTTGCAGATCAAGCTGAAAGAAATTCTGTTATTTCGGTTGTAGACCATTCTTCAGAATAATTTATTTTTGGTTATGTTATTGAGCTGTCAAGAATAAATTCATAACCTCAAAATATTAAATTAAAATATACCAAATAGCCATGGGGAAATATATGAGGAAGTTGCCTTTAAATTATTTTTAGTGGGTTATGATATTCATTTTCATCTTGTAGACCTTCTCTTTCTAAAAGAGTTAAATTTAGGAAGATATCAATAGACTTTTAGTGATATTGACAGAAAATAGCTGAATTTGAAAAGTCATCTCAAAGCTTGGATGTATTCCTTGTGTATGAAGGCATTTCTAGTCCTGGAGGTGTGTCCTATTAAGAAATGAATTTAAGTATAATTTTCAGTGTGTGCTATATTTAATGTTTTAGTGCATCAGCAAAAAAATCATGTTTGCATTTAAGGTCATAATACTGAGCTGATGCTAGAAATGCCCCATGTATTGTCCCATGTATTGCACCATGTATTGGCCTAGATCACAAAATGACAATCAGGAGATGTGTCAGGAGAGATCCAGGTAAGGTTATCAATAAACCTCAGAAGTCAAAGAGGTGGGAGAGTTCATAAACTGCTGCAATGTTGTAAATCACAGTAGGAAATCTGAGTGTTGCTGTCCATAAATGTTTTAAATGCTTTGTGTGTCAGTGCAGCGTCCAGGAATTACAGTCAACATTGCATGAGAAAATTTATGGAGTGAACCTGTAAATATTGTCTGTGTAACTTCTCAAGTAGTGTTGCTGAGTTAATCTGTTGGTCATATATAATAATTTGTTATGAAACAGTAAAAGAAGAAAAAAAAATCTTATATACTGGCTAGGTTTAACATCAGGGCCATTTAGTTTTCACCACAGATTGGTTATTTTCATTCTTTTCTGCCTCCTCCCTTTTTCTCCCTTTAAACACAAAAACTAGCCTGATGGCATCACACGTAGACTTTATTTTCTACGCTTTATTAACTAAATGTACTTTTCAAATAAAGCAAGATAATGGATTGATGTTATTACATGTTATTTCATCTCTGTGTTTGGATTACGAAGTTGTATGTAGTCACTTCTAAGCAATTTTTGGTGCTATTTGTGTTCAATCTGTGTTAAGAGCTTTTCCCTGACTTCAGTGACTACAAAAAGAGGATGAGGATAATTTTAGTGTAATGAGGAATACACAAAGCCTGAGGTTAATAAATAGCTTGCCCCGTCTCTGCCATCCTGATTCTCCAAATAAAGCAAAATGTTTATCATCTCCTCCACTGCTTTCCCCCTCCACTTTCATAACACTAAGGGTAAAAAATGAGGTCGCTCAGATATTTTCCTCTTGTCAGCAAAGCATTTGCTTTGTAGCATCTCCTGGCAAAAGGTGCTCAGGGTTTTGTAGATGGTACCAGCTCCTGCTCTGACCATGGGAGCCTTTCGAGTCAACCAGTTCTGAGGAAGAAATGCTCTCAGGTGCTTCTGGCCAAGAGGTCCTACACATCCAGCATCAGGAGGCCCCATGGTTTGAGCAGTCTGACTCAGCAGAGTGCTACCTGGGCAAGTGTTCATGTTGTTGAACCCTAAGAGGACGCGCGGGTTGGACGGTCTCCCCTTCATTCATAACTTTGCCCTGTTCTTCTTGGAGAAGACATAGGATTGGGGTGGGCGACTGAGTCAGGCCTCAGTGGGGATGTGCTAAGGCCTAGGCAGGGACTCGGCCTCCCCATGGGGAGGGATGGGGAGAGGTTGTGCCACAGGTCGACCAGCTCAGAACTGCAGGAGTGTACACAGGGCAAAACTGATGCAAGGATCAGCTGGATACGGCAGGATTTCAATCTCATTTTGCTCTGCCCCTACAGCGAGATCAGTCACATTCAGAAACACAATGTAAGGAATTGCAGGAAAAGGAATGAGCTTGCAAACAGTGTCACGCTGCTGCCTGCACTCCCGCAGTCCACGTGCAGGTCTTGGCACTCTGTCTCAGTGGAAAAATAGTGAAAAAAAAAGATCTGGTGAAAGGCCAAAAAAAAAAAAAAAAGCTGTTACGAGGCTTCTATGTAATGAAAGGCTAAACAGATTTGACTTGGAAGAGGAAGAACTCTAACAAGATCATATATGGCAAGGAAGGAGTGAAAGGAACTCATTTATGATTTATGATTTTGTTTGATAACACAGAAGTTGGAAGGTATCAACTAAAAGACAATAAGCTCAAAGTAAATAAAAGAAAGCGCTTTGTCCACGCAGCACATCATTAAACTGCAGCGGGTTCTCCTCTCCTGTTGCAGGACTAGGGCTCCCCAGCCAGTTGTACAGAATTGTTTGGGGATAACAAAATGGCAAAGCACAAAGTGGCTTTGCTGCAGCCATCAGAGATGCTTGGCCTGAGTCCGGCCCCACAAAGTCCCACAAAGGCGATTTTCATCCATTGAAGCCTTCAGAGCTGCATGAGTGGACTCATGCTAACGTTATAGGAATGATGCTCCTTCCCGCGTTACAGGTATTGACCAAAACTGAGAGTTCTGTGATTCGTTAAGACAGGTTTAGGTCCAGTATCAGGTGTTTCAAGGCACTGAAGAAGTTGCTTTGTCTTTCGTTGAAGGTCATGCTTTAAAAATGGCATAAAAATATTTCTCTGAGTGAATTGGGGGTTATTTCCAGTAGATTTCTTTAAAGCTAGAATAAAAGAACATGATCTTTCTTCCACCTTTAATTCATATCTGTTACTCTGATATACTGAAATAGGAACAATGAGCTTTGTAGAAAATGTTATGAGCAAAAAGACCAAAAATTGTAAGATCAGTAGGAAAGCTATAAGATCAGAGAGAGTACCATAGCACGAGCGCTCCCCATGGAGATCTGGAGATTATTGAGGAGCTTTCTGCTTATGGTAAGCTTTTTCTTTAGTTGCAGATGAAAATAAAGGAAGAATTAAATCAGGATTTAAAAGGGAAAAAAAAAAAAGTTCTGATGCTTGTAGGAGTTATATGGGGATGTTAAAATAAGCAGGGTTTGAAGCAAACTTAATTAAATAAGGATTTGAATCTCAATATAAAATGCTGTTTTCCCTGGTGTCTTTAAACAGGCCTTTCTTTAACTAAGTTGGATTTTTCGAGAATAAGATAATGATGTGAGGCAGGAGTGGTTCTGAAAGGTAAACGTAAAGCAATTGGGTAACCGGAAAACAAATTCACATAAACAAATCAGGAGGGTCCCCGATGTGTTCCTAAGAGTTTGGTAGATAGAAAACATTGTGAGGTGTTGAAAGCAACAATTTTAGCTGCCTAATGTTCAAAAAAGATGGACATCCACTTGCTGGAAGACAGTTTCCTTTAGAGATATTTCAGAATGACAAGGAGAAATTCTCTTTTTTTAAAAAATTTTTTTCCTCATTTTTTAATTTGTTTTTGATGTTTAAGCAGAACAATGATGACAATGATAAACAACAGTGAGGGAGATGTTTCAATAGGACAAAATGTGAAGTGAGTGAGAGGAATTAGTGGGTAACTAATTCAGAGATTTAGTTTCTCTGGAGAATTATTTTTTAATTTGATCCTTTTCTAAATTTGATTTTGTACAGATGGATGGGAAGAACTGCAACTTTTGATTCCAGTTATTCTGGATATAAGCTTTTTTTTTCAGAATTCTTTTCTTCTTAATATATTGGAAAACAGGCTGCTATGATTCCATTTATCTTGATATTTTGTGGAAAAAAATGCACGCACAATTTTTAAATTCAGAATGTTGCATGCTTGATTTGCGAAAGAGTATTTTAAAACTATGGAAAGGAAATGGCATATATTTGCCTATTTGAAGGAAAGCAGGAATGGAGTTAAAGGTGCCATATATCTAGTGGGTCTTAAAAGACAGGTTTTAGTAAAATACGTCTCTTTGCTGACATTCTACCATAAATGTGTTAATGATTTTTTTCCCACTTTCTGTTAAGACCTTTGAAAGTTTTTCCTGGGGCTTTAGGCAGGGTCTGTTCTCTTTCAAAGGCTCTTGAGCACATCCTCAAGTTTCCTTTCATTTCTCGAATTTCTGTGAATTTCTCTAGAATGAAAATCATCTTTTCTTAAGGTATATTTCAAAAGCCATGTGATTTGTACTAAGTCAGCAGTTCATACTGCCATTACAGTCAGCAGAACTGGTGAAAGCTGGATCCTACCTCCATTCTTTTGAAATTAGAAATAAATAGGGTCATCTCTATGTAAAAGTGCATGGCACAAACCTTTCAATAAATACCTCTGTTTTCAACTCATTGGATCAATTGGACAGTGATAGCAAGACTGCAGTCTTGTAAAATTGTGTAAAATTCTAAATTCTGGTTTACAGATTTTTTTTGTTCCACTGATTTCTCTCTTAGTGACAAGTATTTTAAAACAAGATATCATTTCTTTCTAAAAACAATTCCCAGGATAATGGCTCCATTTCCATGTACAGAAAACCTTGTAGCAAGAGATTCATTCATTTAAATGGAAATAAATCTTACACAACTTAGAATTTATCCTGGCATAAACCTTCGGATTTTAACATCTCTTAGCGGAAAATCTGGAAAGATGTTTAGGTTTTGATTGAACCAACAGCCACAGGATTTTGTTTTTTGTGCTTATCTCAGGAACCAATAAGGATTAATCTCATAGGAAGAACAAAATGAATTTCTTATTCTAGCTGCACGCAGTGTGATGCTGTGTGCCACCCTTGCTGTAGGGTAGATCTGGGGATAATGGAAAATAAAAGTTTTCTTTTTGAAGTTTCAATGATGTTTATGTAAAGGAAGTATGATAAAGAATAAAGGCATCAGAAATGACACAGAGATAATACTGAGGGCATGAAGCAAAGTTGGATTTGAAATTGAAGCTTTGAAGTTTTGCATTCCTGTTCCTTTCTTATCTGATGCACAATCTTCCAGAAAGTATGAAATATGCAATGGATTTAGTTATTTGGAATCATATGAAAATAAGTCATCATTTATACTCTACTGCATCACCTTCCTTCTTGAGAAGACCATAGGACACGGAGCTTCTTGGAAGAAAGATGAGAAGATTATGATTGTCAACTTCTGTGCTGTCCTGGCCTGAAATTGAGGCTGCAAGGAGGGAAACACAGTTGCTTATTCACCAGTCCCATTAATGGATAGAATCAATGCTATTCTCAAGTCCTATGCAATCTCATCTTCTCATCTCACCCTCTCATTCATCTCCTCTTCTCCTCTTCTCATCTCATCTTCTTTCTTTCTTCTCAACTCATCTTCTTTCCCTCCGTATACTACGCCAGTGGCACTATATGAACAGAGAAGGTCCCAAAGTATGGAACACAAGATGAAGGGGATATTGAATTTTGGGTGTCATCTGAACTCTGCTAAGGGGAAACAAATGTTCACCCCGATGCCTTTATGTCTTTTTTTTGTGCTTCCCTTGTGCCCTGCTTGCGAGGCAGAGCAGCTTCATGGTTTTGCTAACTCTTCCAGGTCACCATGGCTCTCCTAGACAGCTCAGATAAACAAAAACAGCTGCAACCCAGCCATATTCTGGCCACACTCCAGCATAGTCATTTTTTGTTGTCTTCAGCTCATGAAGTAACACTGTTGTTCCAGGTTTCTCTCAGTCCTGGTGTCAGGTCAGCTCCTTTATACTGCCTAAATGGGCCATAACCCGATTTTGAACTCCGAAGGCCAATACGTTAGGCAACTGTGGAGCTTCACATAGATCATTCCTCCTCCATCGATACCAAAGGATTAAGTTACAGAAGACCGACTCTCCTGGGATGTCACCAAGATTAATACTGGGAAGGACTAAATAATAATAGTCTTGCCGAATACCATAAACCTCACCTGCTTTGGGGGCTGTAAAGAGAGCCCGTTGTTCCCAGAGCACTTCCTTCAGGAGCAGAAGCAAGAAATCACCCTGCAGAGTTATTCACAGGAAAACTGTAGCTCACCAAGGAGCGACAGCAAGTGAAATGTTTCACCTGGAAAGCTGTATAAAGAGAGACCTAGTCAAGTAAGAGATTTGTTTCCGTACAAATGGGCATATAGGGACTTATTTCAAGCAATGTCAAAGTCCTGCTGGGAATACATCATCAGCCTGTCGTGTTTATTACTGCTGACCCTGGGGACAGGGAGGCACTCAGGGGTGTGCTAAGATCTACTATCTGAAAAAGGGAATCCATCATTCCAAGGAAAGCAGACATGTAGCTGGGGTTAAGCCCTTTGGAGAAAGTGGACTTTATTGGGGCAGGGAAAGCCTTCACAGAGGGGCCAATGACATAAAAAGAGAAAACATAAGTCCACATCGCTAAACATGGCTTTTTTGTAATGCTTTGTATTCTTCCTCTCTATCTGGTTTGGTTTTCCTTTGCTTGAAAAATTCTCCCAGTCCTCGTTTGTCACCATGGTTCATTAATTTTTTTATTGTCTGCAAAGAAACAAGCCTGATTAATACTTTTATTACATTACAGTCTCATTTTGGAAATGTTACTTTCAACGGGGATTTTGGAGAATAGCTTATATGTTTTGTTTAAATATTAGAAATCTGTTTATATCAGTAAGCAGCATTTTTTTTGTGGGGGGGCTTGGGTAACTGTTGAAAGATGTAACAATAGAAAAAAATACTTTAGGCAAATAGAAAGAGACAGTGTATATCTTATGAAGAGCTGTTTATTAGGATTTCAGTCTTAAAGGCTTCCAAAAAGAAAATACTGCTGCATTTTGTTTTCAAATATATCAGTTCATTATATTTGTTTACTACTCTGTAAAGCTCCCTGGCTTATTAAGAGGTGGCAATTGCATGAGAATAGAGCAGGGGGCAAGCTGGAGTGCTTATTCAATCCCATATACCAAGCAAGTCTAGTGTTCTTCCAAGGCCAAATTCAGAAGAAGGTAGAACAGTGTAACGCCTCCAGTAAATTTGCACTAAAAGGGCATACTTGGCAGATGACTATTGTCAGAAAAGAAAAATACAGAATCTTAAACCTGCAAAAATGTTTAAGAAAATTATTGCCCAGAGAAAAACCTCACTGCTTATGATAAATAGACTTCTTTCTTTCCCTAAAGGAAGGACCTTGTGCATGCCACAGGCAAAAGAAGCATCAGTAAACTCAAAAGCATATCTCAGCAAGAAATGCATTTGTTTAAACAGATTGATGTTGAAGGCACTGTTGTCTAGATGGCATCAAAAACCAACCTGATATACACATTTGCTGCGTGTGTATTTATTTACATTACTTGCTTAGGGTGATTGAGCTGTTATTGCCAGAAACCTGGGGTAAAATCCAACTGAAGGGAACTCAGTTCCCAGCAGATATTTACAATGATCCTGAACAGGATCATTGTAATCAACAAGGATCTTCTTATTCAAGCAGCGATGTTCTAGCTCCTGTTAGCCCTTTTCATTTTATTTGATCAATTAGCAGTGCCACAGCAGTGGAAGAATAAATGAAACCCTTTGGTTTATCATGTCTTTTACTCATGCAGTATGAATGCATGTGCAAGAAAAAACCTATGTTTTTCTGTTAGCAGTAGAAACAAGTGAGAATACAGGTAATGCATAGGTGGAGATCATAACTGATGTGATCGGAGAAGGTGACATGGCCCTGCCTGGGAAAAAATGTGCTTCTCCTGCCCAAAAACATGTTGACAAGGTATTGAATCGGAGGGAATACGATTCTTCTGTACTTTATTCTCAGCATTTCCAGAAGCAACTTGAAAATGCCTGACAAGTTTGCCTTTTTTACATATGGAAAACCTGCTCTTGCTACAGGGCATCAAGGGGAGAAATAGTGTTTTTAAATGCCTTTTGCTAGAAGAGAAGTAGTAATGAGAAAGCAGAATAACTTCCGAAATTGAGCATTATGATGAGGAAACAGAAGACGTCTGCTACCTTTTCTCGTAGCTCGGTATTTCAGGAAGACAAAAATGCGTGGAAATTAGTTAAGCAGGAAAAGCCTCTTAAAAGCAGCGGCAATAAAACTAACGATAAAAGTAGAGGAAAGTAATTAGTTAGAATGTCTAAATGCCTACAGGTTAGCCCAACTGAATAATACCTCGAATATAACCTTGAATGCTGGAAGAATTAGCTAAAGAAGTTCCTGAGGCCGCAGGCATTATGTTAGAGAGACGGGGAAGCAGAGATTGTACTGCAAAGCTTGAAAGAAGACAGTGCAATGCTGTTTTTCTGAGCGGCCTGATGATTTCAATAGAGGAACCTTGCTTCTGCCTATAGCAATGTAATGATCCAGAGGGAAAATGTCCAAGTGCAGGCACTTGGATGCCATTTTTCATAATGTGTAGTACCTGCTTCCTCAAAGAGAAGTGTTGATGAATGGAGGTTGTTCAAAAATTTATTTTCAATTGTTTGCTGCAGCTGAGTTTCATAAATCATTGCTCATCACCACTTTGTTTGTGCAAATGACAGGTTCTTGAAATAAACCTGTTGGTGTGACTGTTCAACTACTGGTATGTTCATATAGCCTTCAGGGTCAGTTCCACCTCGTGTGACAATTGCAAATGTAGTTTTGTCTAAGATGTCAAATTGCTCTATACCTGCTTATTTTTAGTAATTCCAATTCACATAAAGGACCTAAGCTGAAAAATAAGAGCTTGGGGAGTGTTTGTCTTCTTCGAGATATAACCTGTTGTAATTCACAGGTTCATGACACCATTTTGAAACTTCTGGAGGGAGTTCATCCAGCCCTGTCCTCTTTAAGAGAGAAGACCTTGGGTTTTCATTTTTGTATTAATGACATTCTAGGGCACAAATAGTCTTCACTATCAGGCAGTCCAAACTCTCCTGAGGCACCTACATGCAGTTTGACTCCTGAGTCATAAAGGTCTGGGCTGGACCCTGAGCCCACAAAGTTCAACAGACTTTGTTAGGAAACCAGCTCTGCTTCATTTCCAGAAGAATTTTGCTTGCTATGGTCCACCCAGACAGCTGTTCAGGCTTGCTTAGATCCTTCTGTGAGGACAGTTGCTGTCCTCTGCTGCCAGAAAACAGCGTGACATGGTAGTGTGTTCCATAATGAATGGTCAAATTCAGAAGTCCTTTTAGAGGCCGTATCTAGACACTATGATGGGTACAAAATGCAGCCGTGGGCCACTCACTCTATTTCCTATCTGAGGCTACGAGAATCTGAAAAGCCACAGCTGACCAAGGTGTGCAAGCCTGTCTAAACTGGAGCCAATGATGGATGATAATTCAGGATCCCAAATCCTTTGGTTTTAATAGGCTTGTGCAGACAGTTTGTAAAACCTGCCAAAGTCAGCCCTATTTCTAATGCCAACCACTGATCACACTGTCAGAGGGAGGTGGATGGTTTTCATTTGTAACCCTGAAATCCCGACAATATGTACTTTCCAATCTGCACATTTAGAATTAAAAGGAAGAGGGCCTCTGACTAAATTATGCTTTTAGTAACAATCTAGAAAGGCCAGCTAAAAAGGAAAAGGAACAAAATGAAATGAACTTCAATTTTTTCAAGCCATTGAACATGCTTTATTTTGTTTCATTTTCTTTTGCATTAGTAGCATTCCCTTTATAAATTCCCAAAGGGCATGTGATTTGGAGACACAACCTCTACCTTTTCATTTCAACCTAATACGTGGGACACACTCAGACTGACATGGGTGTGACCTGGATAAATGAAAAATTTCTATTCCCTTACCCTTAGTCCTGGCTCTTTGAAAGGTAGTAGAGCTGACAATGTGCCAAACATAGTCCGTAATGAGCTTTGTGAACTGCAGTCATTGTTCCTCTAGGGTGAAGCCAGGGTACAAAGGTAATTGTATATATTAACTACTTCAGTAAGTCAGGTCCTAATTATCAAGAAAAAAAAGCTTAAATGATCGTTTGGATGGTGCCTTTTTTACATATGTATAAAACGGTAGATTCAGCCCTCTTGCTAGTAACTCCAAGCTCAATGAAAGTAGAGAGGAGTGTAGGGGAGGACTTGAAAATTGCCACCACCAAAGCTGATTCAGGTGAGAAACAGCACTAGGTGCATATAGTTTTTGCATTTATCTTCACTGGGTCTGTTTTAGATTTCTCTTAACTCTTCATACCATGTAGGAGGCAACTTGTCTGCTATGGCTGTTTGTTTTCCCTACCTTTATGCCATGGGTCATCAGCAAGAGATCTTGGAGCTGAAAACCTCAAAAAAGAAAGTGGAATAGAAAGGATTTATTGCAACATGAAATCAAATGGCATATTTGTTATGATTTGGATATTAATTGTTAAATATGTCATATTTTGTTGTTATAGATGAACTGAATTTGACGTAATTAAAACTGAAAGACTAGAGACAGCTCTAGACAAAGCTGACAGACATATACTTTGAATTTTCAAGAAAACAATAGTAAGAGATTCTGTTATTTTCCTTTTCTTCCTTTTCTAAAATGTGATCCAACAAACAAATCTCACTTTGGTGTCTTTCTTTCTTTCTTTCTTTGTTATCATTATTGTTTCTTTCTTGATTATTCGTTCAAATTTTTCCATGGAAAATAAAAAGTAAAAAAAAAAAGTGCTTAATGATGCACAAATCTTTTCCTGTTCTCCACAAATGATTCTTGACGCACATATATATATATATGTATATATATGCATGACACTGTGATTAATCATAGAAGGCAGTGAAAGAAAAGAAAGATTTCTGGCACACAAGGGCCAATCTTTGGAGCAGAAAAGCTCTATGATAGAAATAAATAGTGCCAGGGTCCATTCTTTGGTTCAGAGGCCAGCTGGCACAATCTGAACAACCTGATCTATATTATTAAAATAAATTACTAGAATGTAAAGTGATGGAATCATAGAATAATTCTGCTTGGAAGTAGAGGGCGACCTTCAGAGGCTGTGTCATCCCACCTTCTTCTCAAAGAAAGAACAAGAGGCAATAGACATGAACAGCTACAAGGGACACTTTGATTAGATANTTTGGAAGTAGAGGACGACCTTCAGAGGCTGTGCCATCCCACCTTATTCTCAAACAGGGCTAGATTAAAAGTTATTCATGTTACTCAGAGTCGTATCCAGCTAAGTTATGAGTATCTCCAAAGAATGGCAATTGCATTGCCAACCTGCACGAGCATATGACTATCCCTATTGTGAAATTATATTTATTTTTATCTAATCAAAGTGTCCCTTGTAGCTGCTCATGTTTATTGCCTCTTGTTCTTTCTTTGTGTAATTCTGAGAAAGTCTGGGTTTTANATAAATATAGTTTCACAATAGGGACAGTCATATGCTGGTGCAGGTTGCTTAAAAGGCTATGCAATTGCCATTCTTTGGAGATATTCATAACTTAGGTGGATACGACCCTGAGTAACATGAGTAACTTTTAATCTAGCCCTGTTTGTAATTATGAGAAAGTCTGGGTTTTACCTTTTTCCTTTAGCATCTATTAGTAAGTGAAAATCTACAATTAGATNTTGTAGCTGCTCATGTTTATTGCCTCTTGTTCTTTCTTTGTGTAATTCTGAGAAAGTCTGGGTTTTACCTTTTTCCTTTAGCATCTATTAGTAAGTGAAAATCTACAATTAGATCTATCTCTTACCTTTCTTTTTCTCCATATTGAAATAAAACTGTCCCTTAGCATTTCCTTATATGTCATATGCAACTCCAGACTCTTAAACTATCTTAGTGATCACTTAATGCTCACTTAGTTTAGTGATTTCTGAACTCCCCCTAGTTTGTCCATGTCTTTTCCATCCAAAATCCAAAGCTGAGGTCAAAACCATGACAGGGGCTGTTCCAAGACAACAAAGCTCCAGTGGCTGTGCCTGCTTGTGATGCTAGATTTGGTGATACAGGATAGCAGAAATTAATGATACAATGGGTAAACCAGAGCAATAGGAGAAGGCGCCTCTCAGTGAGAAGTGCGCTGGGCTGAATGGGGCTGCCGTTCATCAGAAACTTAATATAACACTCTGTTCATATTATATTATTTGCACTTTTATCCACAGATTTTCAAGTGGCACTTCCTGAAGTGATTGCTGAGCGCTGAAGGAGGGTTTGAGATACCCCAAGAATTCCCTTTTTTTTGCAGGACGAGGTATTTCCAACAGAGAGGGGGAAGAGTTTCCAAATTCTGATGGCTAGAAACTAAAACAACCACCAAAAAGGACAGGATTGAGGCATACAGCCACTTAACTATTGACTTACTGTTAGGAGTAGGAAGAGCTCATCTCTGTAGGGCCAAGATGCTTGGTGCTCTGCTACCTGCAAAAGTCTTCCAAAGCCAGTATTTTAAAATTCTTCCTAAGAATGAGAAAATGTGAAAAAAATGAGGTGGAAGATGCACCCTCTCGGTTTGCTGACCATGGCTGAGCCTAGAGCTCCCTTAGATGTTTCTCTCTGGGATGTTTGCAGTGTCAGGTCTCATAAGATGAAGGTGCTGGATGCAAGAAGTCAAGGAGCTCAGAGCCAGAACAGATGAAGCATCAGCTTTCCTGCCGCATCAGAAGTAGCAGTAATTGAATCAGCTTTGTAATGCAGTGTCAGAATTTTGAACTATTTTAAGGATGGAAAGTTCAGAGAAGAATAACTTCTGAAAACTTTGTACTGAAAAGGCAGTTCAGGTGTTTCATGGTTTTATCCTTCACTGTGGCTGAAAGACTTGGCCTGCTTTACACACACAATCATGCAAAGTCACGCAATGCCCGTGATACTAGTGGCTCAGGCAATCAGCTCTGATGCTATGGAGAGAATTAAAGTATTTCTAAGGCAGAGTTTGGCTCACTGCAGAATGTCAGTGAGTTTAAAGCAAGTTTATGTATATACAGGTTTTTCAGCTGACTTAAAAACTGGTGAAATTTGGAGATAGTTGATATGAAAGTAGATAAATAATAAACAAATTGCTCTAGTTTATCATCAGTGCAGCTCTTCAATTGGAGCCTCAAGGAAAATGTTTTAGTGAATTAAAAAAATGCCAAAAAGACATTTCTTTGGAGAAGGAAAAAAAAAAAAGAAGTCACATAAAACACAAGCACACAGACACAGAAATGAAGGTACAAAGTCAAATTTCTTGTTTTTGTTGTGAAGCCATTTTCAAGTCAGAATCCTGAGTAAGAAAATTCTCCAAGTGCAAGTGGGGTTATCTGTTCTAAATTCATTTTTTTTATAAACAACATGAAAAAATGTTGCGTGATTTATCAGTCACCTTCACACTTCACTATAGAAGATGCTTTGTTTGTGCTCGACAAATGCAAAGAGCTCTCTGCTGTTTGGGCTGCCTCTTTTAAATGTAAATATGAAGATATATGTTTGCTTTTGGTTTTGACCTTTCTTGGTAGCTTCTGCAGCTGATGAATCTAAAAGGACAGGAAACTTTCTTCGCAGCTGAAACTTCTACTAACATTTTGGTTAATTGTAAAACATGGGGGGAAAATGGAGTAGGTGACTCTAAAATTACTGCACTCGATAACCTCAGTATTGACCATTGATGTCAAAACAAGTTGATCAATTACTGGAACAAAGATTTAAAGATCCATGAGAGAAGAATCTGAATATTTAAAAGAGTAGAAAGCTATTTCCTACTAACTAAGAGCATATACACTATAAGGAGCATGCCTATCTTGATAGAAACTTTTAATTCTACATAATATACTGAAGGAAAACTTGAATTTTAAGATAATTAAATCAGAGTTTATCACTATTTCAGATAGTTTATATCACTAGACTGTCACTAGAAGATGTGCTGATACAGTCTCATTGAAGGAATTTTTCATTTGCAGCCCTTATCACTGAAGACAGTGATCTGATGTATTCAGCACAAGTGATCAGCAGATATTTATCTCTGCATTTATTAATACGGACATTAATAAACACAGACTACTGTGTAAGGAGCCTATTCCGTCTTTGAAGACCTTACTTTTCAAGAAGGGTCTCAGTGAAGAGGGAGATCTGAGCAGTGGCTGTGTCCCTGCAGGGGCAACTTGGCTCTTATGTCCATTCCACAAGACCAAAGCTGAAGCTGGAATGTAAACACAGGCAAGAGCCTATCTCACCATCCCGTGAAGTGACTGTCTTCAAAGACTGCTGGTGATTAAAGTCTGACCTTGTTTGGATGCTTTTTCCCCAGTTAGTAGATCATATGAGAATCAATCCACATAAAACGAGTAAACTAGTTACTAGTTACGAGTTACTAGTAGTAAACTTTCCGCCTAATTTTTCAGGTGAGACTCACATCCACATATCCAGACTCCTACATGAAGGGGGACTATGGAGGCCTGCTTCAGGGACAGTAGTACGGGACGTCTTGTTACTAGATAACCAACATCAAGGATGGCAGTGCAGATGTTCTATCAGCAGAAAAAAGCAACTGTATGGCTGCTGTGTGCCCAAGAAGCTGTTTGGATAGTTTTAATACAAGTCTTTAGATTATTGGTTTATTTAGTAACTGCTTTGCATGCATGTAGACAATTAAGGTATTGTATCTGGAATAGTACGGTATATAGGTTTTGTCTCATGCTCAATAAAATGTCTTTGGTGCATTACACTGGAGTTCGTTCCTTCACAAGTTGCAACAGAGCACTTCTGGGCTCCCTAGTACAAGAGGGATGTAGCACTTCTAGAGAGGGTTCGGTGTAGAGCAACGAACTGGACTGGAGCATCTATCTTGTGAGGAAAGAGTAAGCGAGCTGGGCCTCTTTGGCCTGGAGAAGGTTGAGAGGAGATCTGATCAACATGTACAAATACCCTAGGGGTGAACGTAGGCAGGATGGGGCCAAACTCTTCTCGGTGGGGGCCAGTGACAGGGCAAGAGTAATGGGTCCAAATTGAAACACAGGCAGTTCCACCTCCATGTGAGGAAGAACTTCTTTCCTGTGAGGGTGCCAGAGCCCTGGCACAGGCTGCCCAGAGAGGCTGTGGAGTCTCCTTCTCTGGAGATCTTCCAAACCCGCCTGGATGCCACCCTGTGCCACGTGCTCTGGGTGTCCCTGCTGGAGCAGGGGGTCAGGCTAGGACATTTCTAGAGGTCTCCTCCAACCCTAACCATTCAGTTAATGATTCTGTGAAATGTCTATGTGCACGCACCGATGTGCTTTGAGAACTTTCCTTGTTCTTCCACATATAAAATTTTTTTGGTTACTCTTGCTACAGAGATTTCAGCTTTACTTTCAATCCCTAGACACAAAGTATTCAAAGATAACAGACAAGCTTTTAGCAGGACACTTTGTGATCTGTTGGGGGAGAACGTGAAGGCAAGATTTTAGGACTTACCTTACAGGTATCACTTTGGAGAGGAAATGGATTTGCTGCAATTGCAACTGTTAAAAACTATGGCTCACAGAATATGTCAGGATGACTGACTTTATTTTTAATCAAGATGATCCCTAAAATAGCCTGAATTTCTAACATGGGTTTTTAATGACTGAGCGTTAGGTCTGCTTATAAAAGGAGGCACGATGCAAGTACATTTAGATTTAGGGGCAGCAAACCAGTGGATTCTAGGAAGTCATTTTTCAGTGCAAGCGGCCTGTGTTTGAGCACAGAAGTGGTCCAGCCAATGCAAGATCTTTTTCACAGCACCACAGCAAGGGATGGCTTACAAAGGAGAGACAGTGCTGTAGTCTTGCACATGCCTGGCGAGAGTTTCTCCAAAGGAAGAAATAGCAGTACAGGGAAAAAGAAAAAAAAAGAGGAGGAATAACAGCAAGTCAAGACTGCATGTCCAAAAAAGACAGATGTTGCTTGTGCTGTGAATCTGAAGAGCAGGGAGGGGATGGCAGTGTGCTTTGCGGGAATCAGAGGAGACAGCATCCTGATGGGGAAGATGATAACATTTTGCTGAAATAGTGGCAATGGCTAAATAACACCTGAAAAATGTGGGAGGGGGCTGAATGTTCAGAGAAAGACAAGAGCTTGGAGCTTAAAGAAGAATCTCTCAGATGTCACGTGGCATGAGACACATGACCCATGTCAGACGTCCTGTGGCAGCTGAATTTGTAGGTCGGGAAAGTGGAGATGCTGCCTTATCTGCAGAAATCTTCCATGTATAGGAACTTGGAGGGGGTACCTAAGAAAGGCTCCCTATATATGGGTCCATTTTCTTATATTCTTTTCATAAATATCTGCCTGTGGATCCTTTTTTAAACAGGGTATGTGATTAAACGCATCTTTGTTGTAGGTCAATGCAGCCTACATCATTCCTCTGGTCTTGGCCGACTGTGCACAGCAATCAGGGAGTTGCTTCTGTGTTAGACTAGACGCCTCATGCAATGTGCTGAATTTCATTGATTTATACCACAGCAGAGAGTCTCCTCAATGTGTTGGTTTAGACCTAGTTTAATGCAATTTGCTGCAAGAGGTTGACTTCACTGAGTACGTGGACACAGACACACACATTGCCTGGTTCGCTGGACAGTGCTAGAGCTCGGAGGGAGCCCCTGAAGAGGAGCCAGAAGCAGAACCCAAGAGCTCAAACATTAAAAAAACTAAAAAGTCTGTTCTGTTTAGTGGATCATTAACTTTTGGAGCTATAATATCTATGTTGGGGATGTGCATTTTAGAACTCTGAGCACTAATTTGTACAATGCCCTAAAGAACAGAGAGATGAAAGAACATTTCCTATATTTTTTTATGTTCAGGAGTTTTTGTTATGATAGTGTACTTTTATTTGTNATGTTGCTTGTGCTGTGAATCTGAAGAGCAGGGAGGGGATGGCAGTGTGCTTTGCGGGAATCAGAGGAGACAGCATCCTGATGGGGAAGATGATAACATTTTGCTGAAATAGTGGCAATGGCTAAATAACACCTGAAAAATGTGGGAGGGGGCTGAATGTTCAGAGAAAGACAAGAGCTTGGAGCTTAAAGAAGAATCTCTCAGATGTCACGTGGCATGTGGCAGCTAAGATGTCCTGTGGCAGCTGAATTTGTAGGTCAGGAAAGTGGAGATGCTGCCTTATCTGCAGAAATCTTCCATGTATAGGAACTTGGAGGGGGTACCTAAGAAAGGCTCCCTATATATTGGTCCATTTTCTTATATTCTTTTTGTAAATATCTTCCTGTGGATCCTTTTTTTAAACAGGATATATGATTAAATGCATGTTTGTAGTAGGCCTGTGCAGCCTACACTGTTCCTCTGGTCTTAACCGACTGTGCACAGCAATCAGGGAGTTGCTTCTGTGTTAGACTAGACGCCTCATGCAATGTGCTGAATTTCATTGATTTATACCACAGCAGAGAGTCTCCTCAATGTGTTGGTTTAGACCTAGTTTAATGCAATTTGCTGCAAGAGGTTGACTTCACTGAGTACGTGGACACAGACACACACATTGCCTGGTTCGCTGGACAGTGCTAGAGCTCGGAGGGAGCCCCTGAAGAGGAGCCAGAAGCAGAACCCAAGAGCTCAAACATTAAAAAAACTAAAAAGTCTGTTCTGTTTAGTGGATCATTAACTTTTGGAGCTATAATATCTATGTTGGGGATGTGCATTTTAGAACTCTGAGCACTAATTTGTACAATGCCCTAAAGAACAGAGAGATGAAAGAACATTTCCTATATTTTTTTATGTTCAGGAGTTTTTGTTATGATAGTGTACTTTTATTTGTGTTTCTCCTGATGTACATTGGTATAAAACAAACTACAACAGTTTTTAAGTTAATTTAAAGATGGAAAAGAAAAATATTTTATTTGGTGCTTTTGTCGATCGTTTGCATCTCAGCAAGGTCCTTAGAACAGTGAATGACTTCACTTCCATTCAGTGGAGGCAGATGATATTTTCTAATAAGCATTGATCAATATGATGGGAGAAGTGTATTTCTTACCATATGTGTGCAATCTACTTGAGCAGGAATGGCAAGATCATTAAAAAAAATTCATTTTCGTGCTCAAATGGATGGAAAATCTGAACCCCAAATTTTTGAAAATTGAAGGAAAAGGAGAGATCAAAAGTAACACAAGCCTTGTGTGTAGGTTTGTTATCTCAGCAAATGGAAAATCTACCACTTAACTCAGTTTATCACAGCACATGTAGCTAATATTCCTTTCTGAATTGGCTAAGAAAGTGTGGGAAGAATATCAATGGATCCTAATTCTGTATTTCTATCCAATCATGTTTGCTGAATTCTAGGCCCAGAGGAACTTTTGCTATGATGTAAACAGAAAAATGCAATCCTTATTAATTTTCTTTTATTTTGTTAAAATGTTATATTTTCCTTTTTCCTGTGGATGTAACAGGCTTCTGCTTACCAGGATTGGGAAACTCAAAACCCCAAAGTCCTAAGGTCGCAACTTATTCACCAATTCACTTCACTGTGTGCTTAAAGTTAGGATGATCTGATCGTTACCAGACACCTTATTCCCATCTTGCAAACAGTCAGCATTCGCTTCATTCTGCTGTCGCAATAATTCCTTCCCATATTATTTAAGCTTATGTGACATAAATACATTGTGGGCAGGACTTGACAAGAAATTTGCCCTCACCGATGGTAAAACAGAGCCTGAATTCATCTCAACTCATATGAAGAACAAATTAGAACATTTAAGTTGAAGGATTTGTCTATTGTCAGCAGAATGAGAGACTGAGATTCCTGCAGAAGAGGTTTCATCTTATAAAAATGGTTGGACAACTATGCAGAAAACATTGAATACACACATCTAAAATTAGGTGGGTTACATTTGAAATTAATTTTGGACGAAGCATCCAGAGGGGGTCACTCTCTGCTATGGTTTAGACACAGGCCTCTGAAATGAGTTTTCAGTCCCAGGAGGCTGCAGTGGGTCCCGAGAGAGCAATCAGATGCATTGACACAGGGCTTTGCAAACATAGATCGACCATTTTATTTCACATAACTGTCCCCCAAAGAGAGAAAATACATGCACACTTGTTTTATTTGACAAATCTTTAATTAGAAAATCAGTCTTTTCTTTATTATAAAATTTCACAAGCTGATAAACCTTGGTAGGTTAAAGAGAGAATATTTTTTTCTATGAACCTAATATAAAAGTTAAAATAAATAACAGCAGTCATCAGATTATTTTTTTTCCCTTAATATATTGCCCAGTACAAAAAAAAAGCCATCAATCTTTATTTAAAAGTCATAGACATCTGTGACAGCCTTTTGTGACTTGAAGGGACGATACTAATATTTAGATGATTTGTTAATCATTTTCAATGACTGTGACTGGCAGGAGCTGAAATGCAGCAGGCTTAGACCTAAACCCATACAGGACGTTTTAATGTTCTGAACTCAACAATTACCTGCAGGGCAGCATATAGCCAAAACTAACTATTATCATATTGTCCCTTTTTGAAAGAAAAATAACCCCAATAATTAACTGACATTAAAACACTAAAATCGATTACTCAATAAAGCTTGCAAATTTACATACAGGTTTTTGCACCGGAGTGCTGCTAATGTAGTGCTGGTATGTTGGGCTCTCTGTGAGATGCGGGCATGCCTATGAACCTGGACTCCAGCTGAATTCCATAGGGCTTTCCGTTCCCGTGAGACTGAATTTGATTAAAGGTGCAACACTGTCACCTGGGCATTTCTACAGAGCTGCATCAAATGAGATGATCACTATTCAACTCTACCATGCATCTACATGCGAGGGCACTTGAGAAAAGCCCAGAATTTGCTTACTGGATGTTTACAAAGCAGCTGCTTCCCTGGAAAGAACTGCCCAAGCAGTGAAATGAAATGTCACATGAAAAATGAATATACAGTATCTACATTAGCTTATGTTCCCCATTAAAATTACAAACAGTTCATCAGTCATATCTAATTAATTGAACAGAACCTCAAGTCAGGGATTTTTTTTGTATTTATTTTGCATAGTGCATTTAATACCCAGCATTTTCTTGCTCGTATGATTAGTGTCCAAGAGATATAGTTAAATACACAGTCATTTACATAACATCACAGTTTATTTAAAGCCTTTGGAAGCAAATATGATGAAAAGAGGACTGGGTAGATTACTTGGCAAACTGCATATAATGTGTTCCTACACTGAGTAAATATATTGCACTAAAACAGTCACTATTACATCACCATCTTTTAGACGCTGGCTAGATAATTTTCTGTGCTTTTGCAATAATATGTGGTTTTAATTCCAGATTTTAATGAAATCTCTACTTAAAATAAGTTACTTTTTTACCCCTGGAATAGGATGAATAAAGCAATAGTTCATAACAATAAAGCAAAAATGCTGTTTTTCTTGCATCTGAACTAGATCTTCCCACACTTCCTTCTTAGTTAGCAGAGGTACTTTTAGGTATTTTCATAAGTATTTTTAGAGCACAATAATCTAACCTGTTTGCAACTTGTGTTATAGTAAGATGGATTGTGTTTGGGAAACAGCCTCCGCTCTCTCTTGACTACCAAAAGTGTATAGGAAGACGGATTCACATACATAATTCCTAGTTTTGGTCACAAGAATCCTATGCTTTCATGTTAGAGTCTTGGTTTATATTTATATTTTTGGGATGGAAGTTTCAAAAGCATTTGTGACTTGTCAGTTCCCATCAAAGTCAGCAAAATTTAACTGCAAATGCCATTGAGAGTGTTTAGCTCAAACAGAAGTATACTGAAAAGTCTATTCTTAACTCTTTCCTTTCAGTAAGACACTACCTTGAAATTGTCTATAGGGTCCCTATAAGGTCCTAACAATGTGATTTACTTACTTTGAGAAAAAGAGGACTTTGTCTTAGGCAAGAAAAGATTTTTGAACATAAAATCCCACCAACTGCTAACTAATTACCACCAAAAATTAAAAAATGTTATGAGCAGGTGGTTTGATAAACATATGGAATGCATTCAAGATGTTCCATAAGTTTCAAAATGATGGAAATTTTGTAGCTATAACCACAGCAAACTTCCAAAAGAAAGGCCAGTCTTACCTATTGCAACTTCTGACATCAACATGACATTGAAGTATGTATGAAGTATGTATAAACATTAAACTGAGGAATTCTGAGTTCAGAAGGTAACATCATTGAATAAATGCACTTCCCTTCCTAGTTTGTATTCTGATATACAAAAAGAAAATGTGAAAATCGAAATATAATAGATCAGAAAGCAGGATACTATCTTCTCTTTTTCCTGAAAAGATCATTGATGACTGAATGGATACCAGGAAAGATGTGGACTCCAAGTGTAAGACAGATGGAAGTGGTAATGCCCTGGGCATTGTGCTAGCATGTGTCCTTGGTCTATTCCTCTTCTGTGTGTCTATCTTGGTATTACAGACTGTTGTCACTTGTATTTCAGTTTAGAAACACCAGTAATTTGGCCTGATCTTTTCCCCTTTGTAGATGATGACAGAATCAGATCCAAAACCAGCTGAAGTCCAAGGGTGCATTTCTAACAGTTTCAGCAGGCTGTGGAGTGTTCCTCAATGCAAGCAAATGGAATAGAAATTGCCATAGAGAGAGGAGCAGTGCCAGCCTCTATCCTAAAGTACTCAAATCCTTAAGCTATCAAGTACAAGGACAGATCCCTCATTTGCTTTTCCAAGAGTGCAGTAGTTTGATGTTTGCATACACTGGTGATGGTCATGGCACAAAAGCTTGCACAAAACCACAGAGAATGCTGTTCAGCAAGCACTACTCTTACGAGAGTATAAGTAATTTTTCCAAAAGCCTGGTCATATTGAAAGACAGTGGAGCACAAAGAAAATTGGAAGATGCTCCTTTATGACATGCATCTCAGTTTGCATGATGCATGAGATGTCACACTTTATAACGCTTTATAACCTGCTGAGAGAGCAGAACCATTTGCTCATTCATACTGTGAATTTTCATCCTCACAGTGCATGAACAAAACTCTAGATCATGAGCTAGTAGGACCTATCATTGGATTAAAAACAGCCATTTAAATACATATATATAATCTATATTTGCGTATAAAGTAAATGAGTCATTTATTTACACTTGGCAATAAAACATGAAGCTGCTTATTCATTATTTATCATTGCAGTGGAAATCAAGAATAGAGATGCAAAATTTCACCGAAACTGCTGTACATCATTATGTTCAGCGATAAAATTGATTGAAATTTTACCAGTGCTGGAGAGATATGACATAAATTAGGTGGTTCAGAATGGAAGATTGAATCGGCAGGTATGACTAGGACTGTCTCATTATTTCCTCTAACCCATTCTATGTGTCTTTATGCCTTTGCCCTCCCTGAGTCTGAGGCTGCCTTGATGCAACTTTGTTGTTTCAGGAGATCTGGGGCAGTAGGAGATCTGCTGTACAACCAGTAGCAAAAGCAGCTGTAGTTCAGCACAAACCAGTCTTTGGAAAATGTTGTTTTATCATGATTTGTTTTTCTTACAGATCAGAATGAAAAGTTGATATTTTACTATTTCTATTATCAATTATGTTGCGATTATTACTCTTTTTTTAATTAAATCCTGGAAGAGAGAGCTTAGAAATATGTCATTCTGGCATTTTTCAAGTGGAGTGTTTTAATATTTCATCTTCAGAGTGTTTTGTTTCAATTAGTTTAACTTAATTCAATTGTTTCTTTTCTTTTTTTCCAAACATTAAACTACAAATTAGAGTTTGAGCCAGTGGCTGGAGGAAGGCTACTGCGTATGATGGGAAATCCTACCAGATCTGCCAGGAACTGCCAGGTTACGAGCTTCGGTGGGAGCCAAAACTCCACCGATGCCTTCCAAATTTCAAAGCCGCTCAACCAAGGTGTCTTTCAATGTGTGATTTCACCGATGATTCTGTACCTAGCATTACATCTTCGTTCTGACTTCACACTGAGAAAATTTCCTAGGTTAGGTGGCTGAGTGCAAGTAAAAGACAACCCTGTAATCACATCCACTAAGTGAAAAATTTATCAAGCTCTCAGTGCTTCTTAAAAAAAATAAAATAAAAAACAAAGCTAAAACTGGCCTTGCAAGCATGCACATACACAGGCAGGCACATGCATGCCCTAAAAAGCATTTGCACTGCCAGCATGTAAGTAATCACTTCCTTCAGTGCAGTAAATAGTTCTTAACAGCCACCAAACAAAGCTGCTTGGTCCAGGAGAACCTTATTCCAAAGCTGTGCATAGCATTTGTGCCTTACAGTCACCCCAAAGGATTCATGAAGAAACAAAACCACTGGCAATGCACAGAAGCAGGGCTACCTCTGTTCATGCTGAGGTGTACACGAATATCTTTGCAATAGGCATAATCTCTCACACGCCAAAATAATTCAGTGTACCCACTAGGCATGACTCCTTACAATTCCTTCAAGAAGCAGCTCACACAGATTAAGTCTAACAATGTCTCCTATTCTGTTGCTATCTATAATCTTATTCTTTTGCTATCTTTCTTCACCTTCTTAAAGCACTTTTCACTGCCTTATCTGGCATTTCATGCTTTATCTCCCCTCTGGCTACATCAGGGAATTATGTTTCTGGGACTGTCAATCCATCAATTTTTGCAGCTACTAAGTTCACATAAAAAGAAATAAATTTCTAATGTACTCATCTCCAAAGTCTGAAATTCATCTCTTCACACATCAGAAATTTTGAATTCCTTTGATCTTATTGATCTTGGAGAAATTAATAGTATCTGGACATAATAACCCATAGGAGCAATACACCATGTCCTGAGATTTCTCTCTGTCACTTCTCATTACTCGGTGGATGTAATATTGTTTAGTCAAATTTGTCAAGATCCCTGTGGTCTGTACAGTCCCCTAGTTCTTCAAAGGTTTTGCTTTATGACGATAATTATGGCCAGAAAAGCCAGTAAAACATATTCTTAATAATGTCTACTCTTTTTCCTCTGTCTGCTTAATGTAATTAGAAAGTAGGTTCCTATTTTGCTTTGCTGCCTTTAGAGCTTCATTGATTTTCAGACCATAGTGAAATACTCCTTTTGTTACCTTGGCTTCAAATAAAAGGCATTCAGTGAACTGATGTTCTTTGTTCTGATTTTATGTGATTTTCAGGTTCTGACATCAGACATTCAGATCCAGCTGTTCCCAAGCCTTAAAATGGGAGAGGAAATCATGAGCTCAGATTGTACAAAGTGCAGAATTTTACATCCAATCCCTAACTTTGCAATGAGTGAGGTCTCCAAAACAATTGCTGTGACCTGATATGCATCAATTCAACGCGCCTGCGGAACTGTTGGGAGAAGGACAACATGCTATCAAAATATCAGGAGCCTTTTCTTTATAGGATTTCTCCACTTTGACTCACACAGGATAGACTTTGGTAAAAAGAATTCAATTCCTTATCAGCTACGTGTGTCTCTTGCCCATGCTCCACTTTGTTGCAACGTCATGTCCCATTCATTTCCCCAAGTTTTTTCATTCTGAGGACTTCAGCTGTGATATAAAAATAAAGGTTGATTTTTGCTCGGACGTATTTTCCAGCACACAAACTCAGTGTCTTTGAGCAGCTGATCATGCAAGTGGGTCAGCTTGGTAGGGCTCTACATAATGTAACTGATTTCAGTGAGTTTCTGGATCTAAGAAACAGGACTGAGACTTTCCTTTCTGCTAGGTAAAGGGAGAGGGCCGACACATCAAAGAAATTCTGGCAAGAGCAAAAAAGAAAAAAAAAGAAGCTCTTCAAGTTGCCGTTATCTTCATCAATAGTGGTAACTATACTGTATATTATTAAAAATGAATGAATCTTTAGAGGATTCATGCATTTTTAACTGGCTCTGCAGCCCTTTTCTTTCTGCAATGCCCTCTTCAAATCAGCAAAACTTATTCGGTCTCTTTCAGTTTTATTCCTAGGCAATTTCACATTTTGGGATTCTCCCATTAACTCTAGGATATCTGAGCACATCTAAGGACTTTCAAGTCCCTTATTAGATATCCCATAAGCTCAGGTCCAAAGTAGTGGAAGCACAGTCTCTGAAATGAGACCCCTTTAAGCTGTCTCATGCTGGGGAACTCCACTAACAAGGTAAAAATCTCAGATGCCAAGGCTTTTCAAAGGCTTTATAAAGATAAAAGTAGGTTTCTACTACTTTTTTTTAAAAGCTCCAAAGCAGTGAGTTTCAATGAGGGTTAAACATCAGCTTTAGGCATCTCTTCAAAAATCTGCCTCATTTCCTGCCTTTTGTAGACCTCAGCCACTTTGGTCATTAATACTTTATAGAGGTTGCTTATATTTTTGTCAGTGTACCAGTGAGTTTTCTGTTATGCTACATCTTCTTTTTGGGTTCTGCCGTATCTATTTTTAGCAAGTCAACACATGAATCACATTTCCACCAGTTGTCAAGGGACCTCGTTAGACTTCATGGACAGGATATCCCTTACACTTATGTGGTCTTAAGAGACTTATTCATCTGGGAATTCTTCAGAGGAATTAAAAATAGCAACCTGACTAATTAGGAATATAAATGCAAAGTCATACCGTGGAGCGGAACTTATGTTCAGATATCAGCAGGTGAATTAAATGAGTGAAAAATGAGAAGATTAAAACATATTAAGCACAGAAAAGCATATGCTACCAGGCTGTCAGCAGTTATCAATTATATTCTATTTAAAAGAAGGCTTCTCCATTATAAGGATCTCAGAAATAAATTGTGATGAAGTTGCCCTTATTTTTATTCCATCCACATACAAATCGATTTTGAGAAGAGCTTTGGTATTACGGTGCATTATGCATAGAAAAATCTACCTTTCCATTTAGAAAGTTGTCGTGTCGTCTCCCTGGCTAAATGTGAATGGGAAATGTCTGCAGGTGTAACTGCAGGTTTGAGATCACAGTTGTAAAAACTATTTTACAGAAATGTCCAAGTAATTGCCAATAGAAGGGGAAAGAATTTTAATTAAACACTAAGTATTTTGCCAGTGAAAGTAATATACAACATAGTGCATCCCAGATGCAGCTCTGACCTGCATTGTCTGAAAATGTCAAACCTTTGAATTACCTTCAATCAGATCTCTCAGAGGTCAAGGTCAGATAGTCATTGACCGAACGGTCAAGGATAATGTTGTGGCTGTAGTAACCAATGTTAATCAGGTCCTGTATCATAAGATACACTCTTGGTTCCCTCTTTCTTACTCCAAATGTCATTTCCTGACCGATCACATAGAGTATGTCTCAAGGGAAGAACAAATATGACTAAGACAGTAAAATGAAGCCTGTAGCTCCCCTGCTGAAGCAGGTAGTTGAAGATACACTTCCATTAATCACCAGCCCATGAGGCTCTCCCAAGGGAGCAAAGCCTGTGCAAGAAGGGAAAGACTTGGCTAGTTTTGTCTGTTTGAGGGTCTGCGAAGCGGGGAAAGACGGGCAGGAAATCTAAAGGAGACACTAGGATATCAGAGAAAAGAAAATAGTCCCAAAATTTGGAAGCATGAGATAAAAAATGTCTATTGGCAAATTCTTGGTGGGATCCTAGGAGAGGAGGGTTGCAGAAGGACTCTGAGAGAAGCTGCTTCCTTCTGTCTGATTCCTGCTGCCTATGGGGAGGTTTTCACATTCCTTGCAGATAAAAGGATACTAAAGAAAGAGCTGAATTCATTATTGATTTCTCCTGCCAACTGAAATGCCTGCAACCTCCAAAATTTGGATAATTTCCAGGAAAAAAAAATGTATAGTAGAAATTCTAAAAATAGATCTACTAAGTTCCTATTACGCTTTTTGTTGACTGGTCTTGGGCATTATATATGTGGGAAGAGAGTGCATTTTTCCCTGCATGCTTCATCTGTAAATTTACTAATATTCCTAGGGCAGTGAACTCCTTCAGAAACATTCTTTTCTTTTTTAAGAAATACACTGAGAAAAGGGTTAGGACTGCCTGACATTTGATGACAGATATGTGCAAGTATTTTTTGAAAGGAAATGCTCCAGGATTCAGAAACACAGTTCTGAAACGCTAGAGCCCAGAGAGATTTTCTAGAATAAGAGTTATGTATTACCACTGTTACACATTATATTGAATAGTCCTAACCAAACAGATACTTAGCAGTATTTTTCACGGATTTATTCAAACCTGTTTTTCCTGAGCTCTGTTGATACCATTACCTTCAAAAATAAATATTTATTCCTTAAGTAATATGGCTTTTAGCTGACTCTAGAAAGTATTTCCTTCTTTACGTCATGGCTTTTGACACAGAAGAAACTAAATAGGCAAGGTAAAATTTATGTTGATCAGCACACATTTAAAGGATTGTATTCCATCAGCTACTTATAACAGTCTGTCATCAGTACAGTGTGATCGAACAGTGTTGCAGACATAGGAGCAATATTTGCCCAATCTGAGGACAGAAGAAATTCAAGGCTGATATATGTGGACAATCATGCTTCAAATTTACAGTGGCAAGAAAACTCCTCAGACACAGATTTTTCAAGGCTATCTGAAAATCAACAAAAATCAGGTTCCAGGATCATACAAGCAGAAGAGAAGACAATAAATTCTGATTTGCACTGAATTATTTCCTTAGTTTTATGATTTGCACCCAGAAATATTTGCTTCCTCAACAAGAAGGCAAGAGGAAACTGCAGCATGTTTATGATATAACTGCTATTTTGCTTTGCTTAATTTAATTTTTAGCTTTATAGTTTTTTCCCCTCAACCACGAACAAGGAAAATCCCTTTTGACACTGGGCTTGATTGCTGCCTTAGCAGGAATTAAATATTCAGCTGCTTATAGCTCAATAAACTCCTCAAATCCTGCGTGAACAAAGCTCATAAGCACTTGCCTCTCTTCCACAGACACCGGTGAGATGTAAGCATGTAATGGAAAAAATATGAATAAAAATGGCAGTATTTATACTTGTAAGGTCATGACAGGTTAGAGATACCACTGTAAGTTGTGGAGGATCTGTGTAAAAGGAATAGATGGGTGCTGAAAGCAGCATAGCTCTGTTAGTGTGATGCTAATCCCAAGGCAGTTTAGCCTAACAAGAACAAGTAGCTCCAGCAGAGCACCATGCTGACACAGCTGTGGACCTGTCCTTGCAAGGCTGTGTAGTCCAGAACTGCTTCAGATATAGCCTACTCAGCATTGCCCAGAGAGGTTAAAAGTTTGGACTGATTTTGTATTCAGCCAATCTGTTCCTGTGCACACAGTATGCTGTGCCTAAGTAGGCTAGGCTTATCTGGTTACTCTGTGATGCTTATTCTGTTTTACGCTGATTTGGCTATTCCCAGCTTTGTCAAATTTGGATTGAAATCCCAGTGACTGCACCAGACCACAAGTGATGAACAGAGAAGGTCTCAGCCACGCAGCACTGGAGTTTGCCCTCAAGTTCTCCTGGTTGTGAGCCTTGAAAATAATTCTAATTTACTCTGGTGAAGTGTCAGTATGAGGAAGTCCCTGAGCACTACTGTGAGAGGTTTCCAGAGTGTGGGGGAAGACTGCTGCATGCTGTTAGACAACACAGATGACTGTAAAAAGCTAAGACTGTGCTGTGACACTGAGCTCCTCTAATAGCTATTCTCACCAAGGGGAGTGAAAATTTTTCCATACTGCATCAATGACCATCAGTTATGAAATTCTTGAAATGTTGGAACATGTTGGAAATGTTAGCAACACCATGAGAAACCTGTGCTCTTGGCACCTTCCTTCCATCACCTGAGTACCCTGATATCCTGTTCTTCCAAATCACATAAAAAGCATACATGGCATGAAAGTAAATACCTTGTGTTCTGGATCTTGAACTAGAAATTTTTGTGTTCTTCTAGAATTTCTAGCTCTTTCATTCAAAGAGTACAAGAAATTATGATGCTGCTGCATGCACTTATTGGAGAAATGCAGTAGATGCCTAATATCAGCACAAAGCTAGCATAGAGATGACCCGCTTGTATATCACTCAGAGCTCAAGAAGTGTTATGGGATTCCAATTTAATGTGATAAAATGTCATCGCAAACATGAATTTCTAAAGCTATCACTCAATGATTATAATTAGCCCATGGCGAACTGCTTTGAATACTAAAATGACCATAAGAGGTGAAAATTCTCTTAATTAGCAAGGATGCAGCAAATGTGTGAGGCTGACTCATGGGCTAGGAAGGTTCTAATTAACCTGTCCCAGATTGAAATGATTAGGAGGGCAGCTGCAATAGTGCGAAGGATGTGAAAACTGTGTGCGCTATTAGGACTTGTATTTTTCCATCACTGGACCTGCTCTTCACAGTTATCTTCAGGCACATTGTCTGTTAACATCAGCAATTCTTGAATTAGCTATGGAAAAAATAAACAAAATCCAACAAACCCTGACAATGCTTCATGAACCTTTTCAGATTTCAGATTTCAGAGAAGAGGTGCCCCAGGACCTTTTCAGCACCAATTTCAGACTCAGACTGCTGCAGTACTGACCTATCCTGACATGCCAAGCACCGTACAAAATCAGAGTGCTGCATTGCTTGCAGCAGCTGCAATTTAATTTAGTTTCAACATCAATAACAGCTCCTACTGATAACTGGCACGGCAAGGATTTTAGCACGGCCAATCACTTAAGTGCTTATTCAACTTCTCAAGAGTGTTTTTTTTTGCATCACATACTCTTGATACGTCTGGATGGGCTGCAAACATAGGTCTGTGATGCATCTTGGGAAAGAAGTGCCTATTCTGAAGCCCTGAGTACTTACAGAATCCCAGAATGGTTGAGGTTGGAAGGGACCTCTAGAGATCATCTAGTCCAACCCCCTGCTCCAGCAGGGACACCCAGAGCATGGGGCACAGGGTGGCATCCAGGCGGGTTTGGAAGATCTCCAGAGAAGGAGACTCCACAGCCTCTCTGGGCAGCCTGTGCCAGGGCTCTGTCACCCTCACAGGAAAGAAGTTCTTCCTCACATGGAGGTGGAACTGCCTGTGGTTCAACTGACACCCGTTACCCCTCGTCCTGTCACCGGAAGGATAGAGGGAGAAACAACCGTAACAAAATCTGTAAGATTCCCAAGCAGAATGTGAATTATAGTTAGAGAGCCCAAAATGATCATGAATAAGATGGGCAGAGAAAAATACTCTGAAAGTTGTCCACTCTCTGATGTCCATGTTTGAATGGGCACTCACCTTCACATCAGATAGGATATAAGTATCAGATAGGATATAAGACAATTTATTGTGGGTGATAGATTCTTATAGCAGCCCCACAGATAATGCTTTGACTCCTTCTATTGCTGTAAGAGATTCTGTCAAGACTGGGAGTTTCAGGGCCTTACATGTTTATTTGTTACTTTGCGTCATGTTGTGAACTCATTTGAAACAATTTGAAAAATCAAATGATAAAAAATAAAAAATACCGCATCATTTTTCCGTATGCTGCCATGAAGATATCACCTGTCCTTTACACCACACACTGATTTTTTCCCTGAGAATCAGTCCATGGACAAGATAAGGATGCTTAAGTTCTAGATCCTCAGTATCCTGATACTTGACGCACAGCGGAGCTTCCTACTACCAGAACAGAGTCTGATCCAACACAACATCAAGACCAGCAGGCACAGCAGCACCTCATTTAGGTCAAGAAAAGTAATGACTTCTTCCACTCTTCTGGAAAGTCAAAGCCTCAGAGGCAGCAGCAATAGCTAAAAATAATAGTAAATAAAAATTATAAAAAAAAAGAAAAAAGAAAGAACATCCTATGGGAATACTAGTGAATGGACTGGTAAACTTTCCAATATAAGAGCCTTAAGTCAGACTTGGAAACTTGAGAGCAAAGTCCTCTGTAAGTGAGAGAGTGCATTTACATGTATTCAAACTGAGATCTCTGCTGTACATGCAGTAATCAATGTGATAAGCTAGTCAGCTTGATTTCCAGAAGAATAAAGCCCTCATGACATTGACTAACATTGGAGGACATCTGATATGGGGCAAGTATTGATATGTTGCCGCTGCTGAGTGTTATTAAGCACTAATTGTGACCATAAGTTGAAATGCTTCATAGTCCTGAATTTCTATCCAGAGACCTGGTGAATTGCTGTAGTATGACTAATGATTTGCAATATACACTGTAAAATGCTAATGAGAAGTAACACTACTATTGAAGTCATTTTTGACTTGTTGTGAGTCAACCGAATAACTGAGTGTTACACTGCTAACCTACATTTCTTGCCTATAGTATTACTCCTGTCTAGCAAAGGAGGTGTGTTGCAGCACCAAAACTTCTACCATTTCACCACACAAAATGACAACTAGCTGCTTTTCACAGCTACAAGAGAAATCTGTGCCTTTGCAGTGAAACAGCTTGGACTCCCAGACCCACCAAGGAGGAAAGAGAAGCTGAGAGCTACCAGCAAAGTGGAGGAGAGGGAAGAAGCCGGAGCATGAAAGGAAGAGAGCAAGGAGCTATGTATGAGAGAGAGAAGAAAGTGGGTTATGTTCTGGAGAGGCAATTACCTAGTCAGCTCTGCCTGGGAAAGTTAAACATTCGGTTGCATCAGCAGAGCTTCGGAGCAGCTGTAAATTGTTTATCTGGCAACAGTCTGGGAGAGACCATATGTCAGCTCAGGGTTGCCAAGGCTTGTTCGTCCCTGATATGGGACATCCCCTATTCCTGGTGCCTGAGATGCCTCTTCCCTGCACAGCTCCTGAGGAAGGAAGTGCCAATTCCTTATGCTGCTAAGGTCTTAGCTTCACATTTGCTCCAAAAAGAAAATATATTTCCCTTAAAAATATGTGTGAGGGACAAGATAACCGACCAAATAGCCCTGTAATATGCATTAATGATGAATATCTTTCTACAGAAGAAAGGGAAAAATTTAATAATAAAGAGTCATATATTTTATTGAAGATTTCAGTCTTTCAGAGACATAAATATTTGGTATAGAATTTCATGCTCCGTAAAAGGGGGTTATACAAATATGGTCATGGCATAATCTTGGAAAATATTAACAGTTTTCAGCAACAAGGAGGGTGTTTATTCATAGCATAGTAAAGTGTCCTACACCTGAGAAATTCCAGTAATTAAACACCTAGTGTAAAATCATACAAACAAAGGTTAAACAAATTTTGCAACTTAAAGGCTTATGAAAACTAATCATCATGGGTTGAGAAAAAAAAAGAGCAAGCGTCTTTATCTGAGTTGTAAATGGATATAAATAACACTTGGAAAAAATGGCTTACTCTTCAATGCTTTGCTTAATTCAGTCCTTTTTATATTCCTTCTGTACTGACTCCCAGCTGCTCATGATTATATTATTGAAAGGGTTCCCATCACCAAGCTGCCATCCTGGAGCTCTCACAACCCATCTTAACCGTCTCTCCTCACAGTAGACACTCAAGTCAATTATTGCCCATTGTTTGAAAGCTCTTTATCAAATTTTCATTGTAGTAACAGTGAACATGGATGTCCCAGATGGACGAATCTGACCCACTTTAGATATGTGTGCTCGGGTATGTGAACTAGTTATGGGAGCTCCTCTCTAGAGCACTTTCCTTTTTCTTTTGTAGCTGCTCTGTTGAGTTTTCAATAGCTACCTTAGATTCTCATCCTAAAGTAGCTATGTAAGTTACATGAATTTCTACCTGTTTCTATTATTTAAGTATAGCTTTGGAGGGAAGGTCTTTGATATATAACTTTACCAGTGTGAGTAAGGATAGCTATACTGTACAGCTTTGCTTTCAATGATGTTGTGCCTTTCTGTGACATTATTGGCTACAAACACCACAGGGAAAGATCCATTTCCTTTGAAGATACTACTTGTCATTAGAAGCCTAAGTACTTATTGTGCCTGTATTATTACTGAGCTGCAAATTTTAGGGTAAAGGATTTGAAAAGACACTCTTAGGCAGCAAGGATCTTGTACTGAAGCTTTTTAAGGAAGCAGACAAAATGCCTTGTTTAAGACCCTCAGCCTCTTTTTAAGATTAGAGTACCTGCTTCTCTCACTCCTCAGCTGGCAAAGAGTTATGTGTCCATTTTAATATATATCCTGATGGCTCCAATGAAGCCGATGCAGCTGTTGGCAATGTGTATGGCTTAGCAGCTGCATCTTTTTTTGCTGGAACAAAAACTTGGTCCCTCTTCCTAGTATAAGCCTTTTGCTTCAGAAGCAGCTTGGGGATTCCACACTTCTGTCCCTTTTGTCCCCATTCATATTTAGTTATAAACAGACAGATGATGTCATGGCAAGTTTTACACCGGACACAAACCCAGTAACTTTTGTGCAGCAAAGCTGGATTTAACTTCATGGAGAAATTCCTCTTTTACTCATAACAAAGGAGTATTCAGCACTTCTCCAGGGTATCACTTGAAGGAAATCATGAATGACTTTAAATGAAAATGTTCCTCTTTTTCTTTTAAAAATCCCAGGTGGAACTTTAATTTGGTAAAATACAGTATTCTCTTTTTGAGTCAAATATTTTCATGTTATTTTTCCAGGAAATATGTTCAGCAAGGCTTTGTTCTTGCCTAAGTATTCTGTGACTGTAACAAATCACTAAAATGTCCCTGAGATGTCTCACATCAGGGAAATTGAAACCCTGAAAAATATATGTGCTTAGCACAATGTTTCTACAAATTGTGAAATTGCTGCTATAATCATAGGATTTAGTATGTTATGGGAAATGGCCTTTTTCTTTTAAGGCCACATTCTCAGCAAAGCTCATATTTAACTTGAAGCACTGAGATAAGTTTCATCCTTATTTAGCTCAGTACTTAAACACATACTTAAATTTAAGGATGTTCTGGTCCATGAGACTGAAGCATTTGATTAAACTAACAACTCATTTGCTTGCGTGCTTTTCCAGATTAAGATATCCAGAAGTAAACAACAGTATGAGTACAGGCTGCATCAGCGTCTAAAGTTACAACGCCACTGGTAAACTAAACAATTTCAGGGGATGCTCTCTGGCCCTGAAGGCAGCTGGCATTGAAGGTCTGTCAATACTAACCTGTCCTGTATTCCAAAATACAGGTAATTGCAATTAAATTGCCTGGTGGGAATGGTCCCCGGGCCATGCAGATGCTCAGACTGTGCCTGGGAATTGTTTGGGAAAGTTCTAGTTTTCTGGCNCAGCTGGCAATGAAGGTCTGTCAATGCCCATAATACTAACCTGTCCTGTATTCCAAAATACAGGTAATTGCAATTAAATTGCCTGGTGGGAATGGTCCCCGGGCCATGCAGATGCTCAGACTGTGCCTGGGAATTGTTCGGGAAAGTTCTAGTTTTCTGGCCCAAAGCTATGCTGATGACTGCTCTTGCAATGTAATAATGCTGAGGAATAATTCCAGTGACTGTCGTGCTGTGGTGTTGACTAATTTAATAGTATAGCCAAGAAACACAGCCAAAGGCATGGGCTTTAGAGTTTTGTAGCTGTTTGGGTGCTATTATAATCTGGCAAATGCTGCAAGAGACTGTACTCTGATATATCCAAGCACCTTCCATTTATTTCAATAGAGCTATGTTCTCAGAGTTTTCAAAAATAAATAGGAAATATTTGAAGAGATGAAGAGTGCACACAGAAGACTGAAGTACAAAATAATTTGAGCTGCAAAGGAAAGATGTCCTTAGGGAGCAGGATGGGGTAACTCAGTGTTATTTAACAGGGAAGCATTAAGAAAATAAGAACAGTGTTGTGGGTGCACTAGTGCATTAGAGGAGAAACACATGAAGCGAAGAGAGGTGAGGTTCAGAACTTCTCCACAGTTATTGGATTTCAGCAGGATTCTGACTGCACGTCTGAGCAAGAAAGCCAGATCCCTGTGTTGGACCAGCCTTGTGGGTGAGCAACAACATGATGCATCAACACGGACAGGCCGAGCATCTCATTTTCCTTTGCTCCTACACCCCAAGGGAGCTAGAAACACTTGGGAAAAAGAAAGCCTCGAGGATTAAAAATGCTCCTGCTCAGAGGGAGGCAGAGAGTGAACAGGGGCCATGCAGCCTCTACTCTGCCACCTGGCATGTGCCTCCCTGTTCCTGCTATCGATTTTCCCAGGTGAGTCGGCAGCTCTGAATCTCCTTCCCAAAGATATGTGAAAGCCCCCATGGATCTGCTCCTTGAGAAACCCACGCTGGGGTGTGGAAATCTCCACTAACTTGGTCTGTGATATCCCTTTATGCAAGCCCGTTGGTGAGAGAAGCGTTCTGCATGCTGGATGAGATTCTTTCCACATTCAAATCTAAATTTCCTTGCCTATTGAAATGCCTTCCTGCTTGAGTAAAATAGGAGGGACCAACATTCAAAGTTTTGACTGTGTATAATTTGTACATGAACCTCCACATGACGATATACTTCTCAGTTTCCACTTTAATGTGAGAATTTCCATCAAAGGAACATGCTCTAGGATTGTCTTAACATCACATTTTGCTTAGAGCCTTCTTGGAGGGGACACCACCTCTTTGTGAAGTATTCCTTTTCCCTGACATTTTACATGTCTTGTTCACTAAGTGCTTAACTTTGCTTGATTTAGTGTTTCTTAGGACATCAAATAAGAGCTTAAGGTAATCAGAAACTTAGTTCAGCAATGAAAAAGAACTTATTAAAGTTTATAATTGCAGAAAAATTAATCAAAGAGACTAGCATGAGCCAAGTACTTGTCATAGTGAAATACGGAATAACTTCATTGAAATAAATCTTAATTATACTTAAGTCACTGCACAGTGTGACTTAATTAAAAATAGAGCAGTGAGAGCATTCTGGGAAAAAAAGAACAGTGGTTATACAACTCTTTTATTTCATATTCCTTCTTTCCCCATTCCTTCTTTTCCTTCCCCCTGGGAAAAAGAAATTAAAACTAAAGTTTCACAAGTAAATTCAGATATGTCTTAACATGTGGTAGGTAGCATCCTAAGTTTGAAACCAAAAGCTAAGAATGATAACCCTGAAGATAATCTCTTTAAATAAAAATAGCTTTAAATTATACATGCAAAGTCCATGCATCCATACCTATTGTGTCCATAAAAAATATGGTGCTTGGCTAGATTATAGGTTTATGAAACATCAAGTACGGGACTGCAGAGGTGATTAGTTAAAGTTAAAATAGACAGTATGGAAAAGTTTAACAACAGAGATGTTACCAAAGGAAAAGTACCTTCTCTGCAGTCTCCTGAATGCAGCATGCAACAATGGCTTTATAATATAGACAGATAGCTAAAATGCTCAAGAAGCAAAAATATAAGAGGTTCGTTTGTCAAGACTTCAGTTCTTGATAGATAGAAAACATGCAGAGCCAGATATATCATGGCAATACATCTGTTGACTTCAACAGAATTATCTTGGCTATGAGTCTGAAGCAACACATTTTGAGAGAATTAAACCAAACCAAGTAGGAAAATGTACACAGAATTCTTGTTGGTTTATGGAGACCACGTATAAAAACAGGCATTAAAACAATATCCCAGATGACTCCTGGTAACTGGTTAAAAAAAAAGGCAAAAAAGGAAGAAAGAGGAAAAAAAACAGAAAAATGCATGTGAGGATCCAATATGAACCATATGTGAAGGTGTCAAATTAGTTTCTGTGGGCTGTGTTCTGTCTTCACAGATGCTTATGTATCTCTAGTTGAGCTGAACAGGTGTCATGTGGCCACAAAAGAGGGCAGAATTTATTGAAAAGGATCAAAAACAAAATAAATGAACAAAAGGAAAAAGAAAAGGAAAAATATGAGCCCCCCTCCAACACACACTATCCAAAAGATTTGATTGAGAACTAGAAAACTGGAAAAATAATATTTTTAGCTTGAAATAAAACATTCCACAGAGATGAACATATCTGCAAATGTGACAATTGCAACAGACTTTCTCATTTCTGGAAAACGGTTCATAAGTAAAATAACAAATTGGTATCTATGGAAGTTACTTTTCTGCTCCACATCATTGCATTTTGACGTGGAAATTTAAAAGTGCTAATTCCAGTGTGTAATCAGTTTTTCTTGCATCTAGTATATGCCTGTATGTCTGATATTTATAGAGAAGCTGTTTTAACATCTCATCATACTCTAGCTCATTGCAATGTACCATACCAGCAGAATCACCTTGTGTGGACCCATGCTCAGTAATATCATCTCTGATTTCTTAGTTCATCGTTCCCTACTAAGGGGACGATGTCATTTTTTAGAAGAACTGTTCTACATAAAAACCAAGCAAAATCTGATCTGAGTTAAGCTGGGAAATTGCCTCAGGTGCTTGGGAGGTGAATTGGTAAAGTTTTATCTTTTCTCTTTCACTTGATATTTGGACATTGTCAATGGGATTAAATTAACCAAATAGACATTAATTTGCATTGCAAGTCTGTGTCTCAGATAATTGCCCTGAGCTCCGTTTATCACCAATGCACAGAAATAGGCACTTTTAAGGTACATTTAATTCTAATGCAGACTCGTAAAATGGGTCAGATGAATCTCCTCCTAGAAGTGCCTTTTCCTCTCCTACGGCCATAAAAGAAGCTCAGATATAAATATCTCCATTGTCAATGTCTAAAGTCAGATGAGATGAATCACAGCTTTGATGACTTTGGAAAATGCTACTTTCTTCAACACAATGCCTGCCCAAGATCCCTGGATACATCTGGGCAGTACAAGAGGACACAAACGACTATCACTGAGGGACAGAGAGTGGGTGTGAAAAAGGAAACCTCCAGAAATGACACTCAGGGATCACAGTTATGCTGGAATAATTCAGATTTGGTACAGACAACGGAGAAGGGAAATGTAAGACGAGGTACTAAAATCTTGACATTCACAACTGACTCTTCTAAAAAGGATGGATGTTGCACAAAGCCGTCAAGATGCAAATCCAGGTCAGTAACACTTGCCAATTAGAGATTCATTTGAGCTGTATTCCAACATTAAACACCTCTGCTTATAAATATTACTAAACAATTTGGACTCAGCTTTACAGCTGGCCGTTAGGTATCTCGGATCAAACCAGTAATCTTGATGTAGATACATCTGAAGTTTACACCAGAATTCAGACTTTGGAAGTTTTGGCTATCTACAAAGTTCTCCTTTCTCTAAATCCTATGACATCCAAAAGATCCTTTGAACTATTAAGAGTTTTGACCACTCCTAGAACACAGAGGTCATTTTTGGCAAATGACAATGGCGAAGGAGAGAAAGAGGAAAAATTGCATTTCTTGAAAAATGAAGCAGCTCATGAACATCAGAACCAGCGTTCAAATGGCTTTTTGTGTGGCTAGTGACCTTTCCCTGGCTCTCCCTAAACGCAGACAGTAGGAAGGGATAGGAGATGGCCCAGAACAAAGAATGAACTTCTTGCAGAGAGCTTTTAAGTGAAACATATGTACATGCCCTCATCAGAAAACTTCTCTGCAGGTCTGAGACTGAGTTAACCAGCCACAAAAAAACATGTATACACATTTTGGAAGGCAAACAGCTTCCAGACATCTTTTAAAGGAATCCACAAGTAATACAAAGTAGACATAAACACGCCATATAGTGATATCTTTACATAGTGTCCTCATGGATACTATATATTCAGGAAGACATTGCTCGTATAGGTGATGCTATGCCATATTCCAGAGAGTAGAAAGCAAGCCCTTTTAAAACACCGAAAGGGGAGATGGACATGGCAAGCTCCAGTGTAGGACTGGGCCGAGAGCAAACAGAAATGGCTAGATCTCTTTTCACTCTGTCTCTTGCGCTACTAAGCCGTATAGTTTACAAAGCAGAGCGAGTCATTCGTAATTCTTTACAGTACAGTTTCTACCATCACGTTGTAACTGCAAATTTACTGCATTTTTCTATGAAATTTCAATCGTCAGAACAAAGCTTTATGTTGCAGACAATCAACAACTCAAATATTTAGGAATAATAGGAATAACAAAGACATTCCACCCTCACCTCCCATTCCCACAGAGGGACTGACCTGTCTTTTTACAGGTAGGGGTTTACTCAGCCCCACGCAGACTGCAGCAAGTTCTTTTTTCATAGGCGGCAAGTATTTGACTGATATTTTGCTTAAGGAAGGGGTAAATCCTACTTCCTGAAGCATATTGCAGGGAGCAGCAAACATATTCCTGTGCTCATCGGACCAAATATATGATGCTAATGCTGTGTGGGTGCTCCAGAGCTGACTCAGCTATTCCACTAGCACATAATCGTATCTGTGATACACTACCCATCATTACTTTTAAAGCAATGGCTTGATTAATACTCAGCATTTAATGTTAGCACTAAAAACCCGGGAGTCTGAAGTGTTACACTGCAGGAACTGCAAACGCTGTTGCAGTGGCAATGGCCTGTGTTAGTTCCATGAGATCTGTTCAAGGGGAACTTCATTTAAAAATACCAAAATGTAGGTAAGGTGGTGACCAACACTTGTAACCACTTGGGATAAAGGTCATATGTCATTTTTGAAGGAAATAAACATTAAGGTTTCAAATGGCCTATGATTATTTCTTCTCTGTATAAACTGCACCTCCATCCCTTGGCAGTATAACTTTGCCGTCTTAATTCACAATAACATTTTAATTGCGGTGTTATAGATAAACATAGTTTACAAGAACTGGGAAGTACTTTGGCTTAGATTGTTTTAAACATCTACTTCCCAAGTGCATAGGTTTTGTTTTAACCAACTTACCCAAGAAAATAAGGAAAAAATATCATAGCATTTTTTAACTGTCCTGGTTTTGTTCCCTTTTCTCGATTGAAATGTTTATGCTTTTCTGTGGACAGCTTTATCAGACTATTCTGCCTTTTCCCCTTCTAATAGCTTAATGGTAACTCATTTTTCACCCCTGCTTCAGTCTTACATGGAACAGATCAAGCAACTCCCATTAGAGCTCCAGTCTGATCTTCAGGAACACTTAGTGGCCAACAGACTCTTCCTTAGTGGAGAATGAGGATTCAAAGGAAACATTTGCTATTATTTTTACTTTCATTATTTTTGTTAAAAAAAGTTTGCACCTTGATGTGTCATGAATACCCCTTCTTGATCTTCCTTTGCCTTCTCAGACCTGGCCAGCACAAGCAGCTGAGATCTTTGCTCTATTTTCCCTGCATCTCTGTGCAACGCTTTTTAAAAAGAGATTTTTTTTTCTAAGCCTTTCAGACTGCGGTCACGTGATCAGGATTCTCCTGAATTTCTATGCATTCAATCTCTTCTCGTTCCTTCCTTTTGGCCCGTTTCTTTTTCTTGTGGTGCTTTTTGGAAGGTGGGAAAAAGGTTAGAAAGACGGGCAAAATAACAAAACAGTGCAGAAGTGTGCAACTGCCAGCAAGCAGCAAGCATTTGAACAGTGTGAAGGTCAAGTTTGAAGGCACAAAGAGAAGGGGGACCAACCCAATAAGAAAAGAAGTAACATTTTGCGAAATGGCTGTCCCGTGCTCTTGGAGGGAGTTCTTTATACACTGAGTTCGGGTGTGCTCCGTAGCTAGTACAAATGTATAAAGCAGGGGTGCACAGTGATCTATGGCAAAATTCAAAGTGTAGATAAGGCACAGTATAGAAATGCAATCCATGTCTACATTCCATAAGGTCATCAAGCCAAGGACACCCAGCTCTATTGAGGTGACACTGAGAATTAACCAGAAATTTCCCAGAGGATGGATAACCAGGAAAAAGGTCAGTATTAACACCAGCAGGATGCCAAAACCAGAAATCAGGACAGGCATAGTTACTGATAAACCATAGTGGTCCATGAAGACAAAGGTAGGATTGAACACAATGAACTTGATGCTCTGTATAAGAGAGAGGGGCCTTAACTTCTCCAGCAGTTGCACTGCCTCCCTCTGTGTGTTTTCACTAGTCCTGGCCACCAGGTACAAACGAGAAGCAATTATATTGTTCTCATCTCCAGCCTTGGAGAAAATGATATCATTTTTGAAGTGCTGGAATTCTGGCTTTTTTAAAAAGGAGTTCTGGAGGATGCTGATAAAGTCACTTTTGTTGGCTGCAGTTATATTACCCACTCGAAGGTACTGGTAGTACTGTTCAATCCAGGATACTGTATTGAACCCCTGGATCAGTGTTCTTAGGTCTTCTTGCACAGTGCCATTCCAGTACTCCAGAGGTTCATAAATGTAGAATCCTATCACTGGGCTGTAGTTGCTGAAATACTTTTGCTGGATGAGGGCATAGGAGACGCTGGGAGACTCGCTGGCAAGAAGGTTGATAATGTTGGCTCCGTCATTAATCTGTAAGCACCCCATAAAGGAGAAAGAGGCATAGATGAGATATAGTATCACCACAAATGGCTTGACGTAGATATTGGTAATCCACTCATTATAATGCTCTCGGAGAAAATGCTGGATAAAGTGATGCTGGTATGGGTTGGTCTCATGATGAGAAGTGTGATGATGGCCATCATTCATCATCGTCTGGAACCACACAGGTTTCCGGTCCAGGTATTCTGCTGAAGGGATTTTACAGCAGAAGATGCTGTGATAACGGTTCTGCTCCAACTGGCCAGCAAAGACCAGGCAGGAGCCAAAGAAGGAGAAGATATAGAAGTAATTCAACAGAATAGAGACACACATATTCTGGCAAAAGACTTTTACGGCTTCAATGTTGGTGAAAGGGCTGGCACCCATGCCAAAGGCTATGAAGTACAAGGAACTTGTCATTGTATAGGAGACCATGACATCTGAGTAGGCATCTGCTACTCTGTCCTTGAAGGGCAGATTCTCTCTTGTTCGACGCCATCCTGAAAGCAGTTCAAACACTCCTTTGGTTCCATGACCTGAAACGATAAAACAAAATATATATATGTGTATATATAATGGGTGGTAGAGCATTTTTTTCGTCCTGTAGCAGTTAAAAAAAAGTTATGATTTTCACACCAAATAGACAAAGTAAAATGCTCACATACATCTATCTAAAGCTAGATATCAGAATTCATGTGCAGGTGCTTAAATAAAGAGCCTTATGTTCTGAGATTCTCCATGTTCACTATGCCTGTCCTAAATGATGAAATACACTTTGAAAAGATACTCATTGATTTTATCAACCATTATATTTCCAAATGAACTGCCTATACGGGACAAAGTAAAATATTAAGTTTAGTTAAGTTTGGGACTCATTCTTGAAATTCCTTGTGGCAGCCTGCAGCAGTTTTCTAGGGTTAAGGGATTCATTTTGACACATTTGCTAATGCAAGAAGAAACATTTCTTCCAGAGTTTAAATTAATAGTGTTACCTGAGAAATGAGTAGATGCAAGCAAGAAATGGACATCTTGGTTCTTGGACATGAACAAAGGAAAAAAATATTGTTATTAAACATACATAAACAGAACATCTTTTATAGCTGTTCTCTGCTTGCTGTGTTACGTTGGAAAGCCTCAGTTGCTGTCTGCAAGATTCCCCACCTGACATGATGGTGATGATGACAAAGAATGCAATATTTGCTACATCATTAGTCCACATTAATTGTCTTGCAAGCTTATGCTTTCTCCATGATCATGTCTCTCTGTCTCTGTCTCTCTCAGCTACCAAGAGCTCCTCCTGGAGAGGTGGAATTCGCTCACAATGCGTGAAGGCAGTTACAGGTAGGCAGTGCTCCAGGAAAAGTTCCATCCTGAAATGCATTTTAGGGGTATGACCTTTTATTTTAAATTGAAGTTTAATGTGGATTTATTCATCACAGTCAGAATTTAGGAATTCTACAACCATTAAGGCTTGGGACAGAGCTATAAAGTTAAAGCTAAGTTTACTCAAAGAGGTTTAACCAGAAAAGCATTGTACATATACATGTATATACATACGTTCATAGAAGTCATTTATACTTAGATTACATATGATCTTTTAGTTCTCTCTATAGAACATGAATTTTGAGGAAAAATAAAAATTAACACTAAAAAATATAGTTAAAAGTATTGGCTTTCTGTCTATCCAGGACAGCATGTGTCTCCCGCAGGCCTTGTATCACATCTGCCAACCTTGAGGTGGCAGATGCAGGTTTCCTCTAGGACAAAGCCTATACAGGAATACAGCCACGATAGCTAGGAAATGGAAGGAGGATCAATCTGATATCATACAGGCTGTTTTCACCATAAAGTCAAATTTTGCCTTATCCTGAAAAACTGCTTGATGAAAAATTGCTAACAACCTCTGCGGCCAGGTAGATGCCCAAGTTCTCCTACCTTCTCTTCTCACAGCCTTAAATTACAACACAGCTATTCTGTCTGGAGCTTTCTTGATGTTAGCCAAAATGCAAAGTCTTAACCTCAGGAAGGATAAACCCTCTAACTCCCACTGTTACCAATTGAGAATCGATTCTGAGTTTTCAATCCTCTGTTTTTTATGCTCTCATAACAGCAGTTTCACCCAAAACTCAGTGATATCAGTAGAAACACTGCTATCCAGTTTTCTATGCCTTGGATCAAACCTTGATCAGAGCAGCTGTAGAAACATCCCCTCCATCCCTGTATACACATTTGGTCTGTGTAATAAGAGAATTACATGCAGCAAAGCAGGAAGTAATATTCTTGTAACTCAACCTAAAATACAACAGCAGGAGATTTGCAAATAATGAAGTGTGTAATAGTGAGCAAAAAGCCTGTTGAGTTTCCTTTTGATTTAAATTGTTTAGATTCATACAGCTACTTATGTTGCCCAAACCAGACTCCTGACAGTAATTCTAGATGAGGAAAATTACAGCGTGAACTGTCAAGTTCTGTAAATGCTACCTGTTTTACTGCAAATCAGCATCCCTAGTGAAAGATAAACACGGAATATTACGGAAATCTTGCAGTGAGCAAAAAAATCTTTGTGGAAATGTTTCCATCTCATGGATCAGCATCTTGCTCTTCAGAGGAAGCTTGGATGTCTTGGTAAGTTTAGGGTGAGTCAGTTCAAATTCCCAGGTCATGCATGGCATCCTGGCACACTGTCACGTCTGACAATCTAGCAGAAAAATAATGGTTGTTTCCTCTGCGTAGAGTTACAGAATCCAATAATTTGTGGCAGATTTATCTTATATTTAAAGCAAGCATGTAAGTAGCTTCCACTGTGTGGACTATGCTTGCTGGTCATCTGCAAAGACCATTCTGATCCAGTGTCCATGTCCTGGCACTGTTTAATTTAATGGTATAGATGCTGTGTTTAATTTTGGAAACACCAGAGTGCAATGCTTTTCCCCAGATATCTGTACTCATCCTCTTTCCTTCTACCAATTGATTCTGGTTCATTCTTTTCCAGATGTTTCTGTCAAAGGTCCCTCTAGCCTCTGACTCTACCTCTTGGAACTTGTTAATATCCCATATATACGGCTGTAACACCTCTCCCTTTCACACTCATCTCCCGACATTTCTTGTTCCTTCTTTTCCAAATGAGAATAGATATTTAGGGTTTGGACGAGATTTAAAAATGTCTTTCTTCTACAACCCCTTTTCTCCCTTCAACAACAAAATTGCAGACGCATTGGGTGAAGCCAAGGTTGCTCTCCCTTTGCCTAGTTGACTTGCCAAAGAATAGTGATAGATTTTTAAGAAAAGGTTATTGGCAGCAGGGCACCTATAGAGCCATTCTTCCCCGTTTATCATGTAAGATTTTGGCAGTCAGCAGTGAAATTCCTGCCAAAATCAGCGGCTGCATTTGCAACATCATGTTTGGAGACATTGATGCACCTTCATGAATTTATCTAATTCCTTTTTGAATCCACATAATTGTGAGAACCTCTTGTTAGGAAAGAGACCTAACAGTGAATCATAAAATCAAATAATAATAGAAAACTACAATAATTTGGAAATGCTAAAATAGATAGAGTGGATCATTTTGAAGCTTTTAAATCATAAAATCAACAGAGCAAGTCTTTGCACAAAAACTGTTCAAGTTATGATGAATGGGCACTTTCCAAAGAGGCCTAAGGTGAAGAAATGCTGTAACAACTCTACCACCAATTTATAGTAGTATTGACTTTTTCTCTGTTTATTATATAATGTCACTTATCTGCCAGCCTCTGAGGCTATGTTCACTCTTGCTTCTGTACCATAGCTTTATTCTTATTCAATTTTAAATTGTAGTGCATTAAGTTCTCAGCACTTTGTGCCTGAGTGCGTTTAATCTTAAGGTAGGTATATGTTGACTAATAGAATGGTTCTTCCTTCTGAAACTTGTATACAAAGACTACCTAAGAGTATCCACTAATGTATATGCACTAAATTGTATTACGTCTGAAGATTAACATGATATTAAACTGTAGATTTTTTTTTCTAATGGAATGAGTACTATCTTAAGAAATCAAGCACTGAAATTTGCACATCTCTTTCAGGATGAAACCTGGAAGTGCTTTTCTTATTTCACAAATGTAAACTTTTTAACTATCCTCTGTTTCCAGAAAACTTCTGCTGTATCACACAAAAATGGGAGCTAGGGAATTCTGTGCGGTATTTCCCTTGCTTCTGCTAGAAGATCTGACACTGACATTTAATACAGAGATTTTAGGGATTTGAGAATGCTTTATAGAGGAAAGGGGCCTCCTACCTTTTTACGGAAAGCAGTAGAATTTTTATTTAAATTTCAAATTGAGGAACATTTTCAACAGTACATTTAGTATTATGGCAAAAGCCTTATGTCAGTGGAGCCCTGCGGACCTGCTCTCTCAGGCATTGCCTTCTCCATTGCTCAGTGGGGACATCAGCTTTCTTTCATAAGGGAGATAAATGAAGCTCTGCTTCTCATTTTCAGATCACTAAGCATAGCTAGAAGGCACAACAGCAACAAGGGGGTCCAGATCCTGTGAAATCTGACATTCTGCTTGCGTGTGCATGTGCACAGCTTCTATTTTTACCAAGTACCTATTTGATGGAACAGCTACTTTTTCACTAAAAAATCTATACAGACTCCCCAAATCTTTCCTCGACTGGTTTTACTATGTCATCACTATATTAACACGTTTTTCAGTCTTTCCTGTTTTTCAACTTTTATTATTTTCTCCAGGTGAGCAGGTTCATTTCTCTTCCCCACAAAGGGGAAAAAAGAAGTTTTTTTGTCTGCATTATATATTTTTCTAACATTTCCAATCATTCAGACACCAGAGCACCAGAATGACTCTGTGAAACTATACTCCTTCAACTTCACCACTAATATCACTGACAAAATTGACAGTAGCATTAGGTTCACTGGGCAGTTTTAGGAGGTTCACTGAGTCCTTGACTCTGGGTCAAAACTGCCTAGTTTCCCTGATACTAACATGACATGAACAAAATATAGCAATTTCGAATTTCCCATACAAGCAACAACCTATGACTACTAAAGAAAAGACAGGCAGTTTAAGTAAGTCCATTATTTGAGGAGAGTAAATAAGGAAGGCTGTAGAGAAGATGGAAATATTTAATAATTTTTCAATCTTCAAAACAAAAGATTAATTATGAGCACATATTTGAAATAAATTTTAAGAAGATAAGTATAGAAACCAGAAAAATCACAGCACTGGAGAATTCTATGAAATGGACCTCTGGATATCATCTGATCCCATTGCCCTGTCCAAGCAGCATCAGCTGGAGCAGGTTGTTGAGAAAGTTGCCCAGGCAGGTTTTCAGTATCTCTGAGGAAGCAGATTCCATAACCTCTCTGAATGAAATAACAGATTAAAGACCACTTTAATTACATAAATTTATTCAGGTTGGAAGAGTTTGGAGAAGCTAAAAAACTGAGTCAGATCAATCTCTAATTTATTACAAGTTACCTTAGAGAACTCATGTAGGTAGGATGGTTCAAGAAGAATAGAGAGGGCAAGCATAGCATTGATCTTCGGAAAGGAGACAGCGAAAGTTTAACCAGTTTAAAAGCCAGCCCACCAGTTTAACTTTTATCTCAAACAGGTATAGGATAAGCAATGGTAAACTAATTTACAGTCACTGAAAGGATTAGAAAGCATTTGGAAAAAGGCAATGAAGAATTATTAAAAACAAGTTATATCAACTTGGTCTAATTTCTTTATTTGAAAATTAGCTGGTATAATGACAAAATGGAGGAAGAGATCTATCTTAGTAAGGATATTAATACCTTTTTACTGAATTTAGTATATTTTTTATACTGTTTTACTTCACACTCTCACAAACTAATTAAGAGAATACAATCCAGAGGAGAAAAAAAAAGGAAATACATATTCAACTAGTTGAAAGAACACAAGTACAAAGTTGTTGGAAATGGTTCTTCAAACTGGGGAGGGCATTTTGAGAGAGATCATGTCAAAGGTCCATTCCGGGCCTCGTTCTATTTAATATTTTCAACTATTGATTTGGACACTTGCAGTATTTCTGCATAAGTCTAAACTGCAAACTGATGCAGAGCAAGATTACTTGGAGAAATATTTAGAAGTCACTAAGATTAATTTAATGCAGACAAATGCAAAGTGATAAGCTTTGCTTTAGGATACCAAATGAAAAAAATACCTAATAAACAGTATCAGCTGAGGGAGAAGCAAGACAGATTATTTAGGCACTATGATATATTTCAAAGGGAATATACCTTTAACATGTTCTTGCTGAAATATAAACAAAACTTATCCTTGGCTGAATTAGCAGTATCATATAAGATTTTGGAGGCAATAATTATGCTTGTTTTGGAATTATGAATGCATAAGCTGGAGTACTGTTTTGAGCTGGGGCATGATACTTTAAGAAAGATGTGGGAAAAATGGGTTGAATGCCTTCGGGAATAAAAATGACAAACAATATCTTTGTTGTGAAATATGAAGAATGCAAAGAATAGTTGAATGAATTTTTTTTTTTTAATTGTTGTTGCTATTGTTTTGTTTTGGTTTTTTGCTTTTTTCCCTAATGACTAGATGCTGGTGGGGACTTGATAGCTGTCCTTCGACATGAAAAAGGTTGTTATGACCAGGACAGCAATCAATTATTCCCCATGTCCACCGGGAGAAGAACAAGAAGTCATTGGCTTCATTTGCAGGGGAAAAAAAAATAAAGATTTAGGTCAGATATGGGGAAAAGAAATCTTTCTTCCTCTAAGGATCATTAAACACTGGAACAGATTGTCAAAGGAGGTTGTAAAGTCTTCCTCATTGCAAGTTTAGAAACACAGGCTAATAAAAGTCAAGGGAGGTCTGTCTATGCCCTGTCTTAGTGCTGGGAGCTGGACTCTGTTTTGACTCTAACATATCCTGAGGTTTGTATAATCCAATTTAACTTTCACCAACAGCAATACTTAAGCCTGAAACCAGCCTATTTTTGATACTGTCTTAAAAAAGGCATGTATGTTAAGTTGCTTTTGCTGTAACCTGTAAACTTGGGCTTGGAATTTCATCTGAATTTATCTTTCAGCTTTATATCAAGGTTGCAGAAGTGGCCACCAGAAACCACTGCTTTTGGACTTTTGGATGAAGGACCAGCATGACCCTACATACTCTTTTTAATCAAGATATAAAGAAGAGGATTTGCTCATACAGGTGATAACTATGTAAATCTGTATTTTCTCTGATATAGTTCAATGTAAAACTGAAATGTGTAATGTAATACGGCTTTCAATAGCATAAAAAATAGGGTTTTTTAATCATAGGAAATTGTCATTCAAAGTAAGTACCTAAACACAGTTTTACTCTACTGCCGTAGGAACCCAAGAATTATATTCAGTTTTTATAAACAATCACACAAGTAATCTTGCCATATCTTCAGAGGCCAAAGACTTTCTTTAAAATCAGGTTGATGGGCACTAATTACATTTTTAGTTTAAACTTCTCTGCAGCTAGTTTGTAGGAAATGCCCTTTCCATTACTTTATCTAGAATAACAAGCTATAGCTTTGAGGGGATGGTGGGAGTCATGATTTTTTCCCTGGGAATAGACAAACAGGGTACACAGAGTATTTTTCTTGAGAACTAGAGAACCCAATTATTCTCCTGGAACATCTGAGCGTGTTTCAGTTAAGCAGTCCCCATAATAGCAAGGGCCATGGCCATTATGTACTTATTGACAATGCACTTATTGACACAACCTATTCACTATCTAACTAAATGTTTTGAGGCCACCTATACATTTGAATCTTAACAGCCTGTCCCCATATTTGGGACGTAATGCTAAGTGATCTAATATTCTCTTCTGGCATTGAACTTTATGAAACTATGAACTTATCCAAGCTTATTGATTTGAAAATATGTCATTTTAGGTAGTTTAGGCTCACACAGTCCCCTCTTTCTAAGAGGAGAAGCTTTCTGTTTCAGCAGTGTAGAATTCATTTGTTCTTCTGTTCCTTACTAATGTTACTACTCCCACTTACATGCAAGAAACTAACGCCCAAAGAGATTAAATAAATCAATCACAGTCATAGGGATGGTGACCCCATTTTATTTGCATCCATGGAAAAAACTATAGTCTTTCTGGAAAATCAAACTTAATTGAAGAAAGATTCCCACAGGAGATAGTCCTATAGTGAAATGCCAACTTTTATGATATCTCTTAAATTCAAAATCAAAAGTTATGCTCTCTAACCCATTAGCATGCCAAACTGGTATCTTTCTATCATACCTATTCTCCATTAATCAATTTCTCACATCCATTGCAATAATTTTCAGATGTAAAGTTTGTCAATGACACATCATAGATTTATGTACTAAGTAAGTTTAAGTACATGAAGATCTCTTCACAAACACTGACTCTCCTTTTGCCATGAAGGTTAGTGATTTTTATGTAGCTTATCCAAATACCAGAACACTTGTTAAAAGATTTTCTTCACTGTCTGGACATCAACAGATTGTATCTTCCATGGGCAAAGACCATCCACATTTCAGCAAGGAAGAAAGGATAGAAGCAAGAGTAGATTACTGCAATATGAACAGTCAATAAATCCTTGGAATCCTTGGTACATAAGGAGAAGAAGAATATGAAACCTAGTGAGACTCAAGGCAACAGGATACACAAGGAATTATGAGCCTCAATCTGGATCCTTCTTCCACAGTGACATATCTTAGGACAATACATTTGAGTAAGAAGGGGACTTTGATACTATTATAATGTTTGTATCTTGTGAATATCACTTAGCTTTCAGCAACAAATATGAGGAACAAACTTGCAAAGTTCAACTGATGAATCTCTTGTAGAAATTTTAGCTAACCATATGATTGTGTATTGCCATTGAGACATGACATTTTACGATCATTTCAAGGCCGTATACAAAGAATATCTAAATAGAGAAATGAAACAATTTCTAGATATATTCTTCTTGTTCAGGTGTGCTTTTTCCCATTTGAGTTAAGCAGATTTATACAGATGTGCTGACAAAGGTCTTTACACCCTGCTGTGCCTTTCCATCCTGAACAAAATGCAAGGTAGAATTGTTCTTTCAAACCACAAATTCCTACCATAATAAACTGTCTATTTTACAGAGCTGGGCTCTATAGCAGGAGTGCTTAATGTGCTGCAGTGAAACCTCAGCCTGCCAAACTGCACATCTTTAGCAGCAAGGACCTCCAGGGAAATCTGCAATGCCTTCAAGAGTGTTGGCATTGCTGGATGTTAGCACTTTGGGCAAACGCAGCAAAATGACTTGAAGCTATTAATAATATCATACATGAGGTCTGTTATATCTAATAGATATTCCATTTTTGCCAGTCTATGACTACATATCAGGCCTCAACATATTAGTGCCTCCCAGTCCCTGAATGGTAATGTATCCCTGGTGTAACGTGAGCCCCATTAAGAAAACAGCAGCTGCAGCCCTAAAGTGCGTGATGGGGCACTTCTGATAAACATACAGGCTGTGACTGATGCTCTCATGTGTACTCCAGCTGATTGCCTATTTTTTTTCTGTTTGCATGAGTACTTCCAAAAGCCTTTTAAATAATTCTGAGAATTGCTGATGAGACCAAAACATAAAAGAGTTAGTCTCCTCATGGGCATTTCAGTGGAGCCTGACTGATAGCAACCCTGTCAGTGTTTGAGGCTGAAAAGCAAGGAGGAGAGAGGCAGGCATTAGTTCTGCCTCGTGTTTTTGCATATTGGCACTCCACAGCTCAGTATCTTCCTTGTGCTGCTCCCACCAAATGATTGCAAACGCAGTCCACAGTCAGAGCTGCACATCTCTCTGCAGTCACTACAGCAGGAGACCAACTGCTTTAGCCTAAGGTTATCTATTTACATGACTCCAACTGAAAATACCTCTCTCCATCGGTTAAAAAGGGAGCTGAAATAACTGGATTGGTCCAGAGAGCAATTTAGACTGCAGAAGTTACATGAGATTAATCCTATCCTCTGTCTCTATTGTGATTTCTTAAGTCCTGCTGTGGCATAAGAAAGCCTATACAGAAACATATGCTTATAGAGCAAGAAAATGGCACAATAAAATACCAGTCATGATGAAGTCTCTCTACTAATTTGCTTTTTAAGATCCTAAAGTCTGTAAGTTGCATTAATACTAATCTGCTGTTTTGAGAACACAGATGGAAAAAACAAATAAAAAGGAGGTTCACTTGCTCTTTTGGTCTTCTTTTTCTTAATGCTCCAGTTAATCAGGGGCACAGTCCTCACCAGCCTCCTTTCACTCTCTTTTCCTCCATGCCTCAAAATAATAAAGAAACCCAGAGGTCAACATGCAACAGTGACAACTGGGCTAAGGCACACTGCGATATTTACTTACATGCCAGATCCTTTCTGCCCATTCTCAGTCTTTCACCAGTTTCTTGATCTTGATTTGAATTATGAGTAATTAATGTTAACATGAATTTGGCATCTTTTATTTTCAATCTTAATTTATTTATGGATCTTTTGTATTGACAAGGTCTTTCTACAGCTATACCACCAGCAGCCTTGGGTGGAAGCCTGGGGTTTATCCTTGGGGATGAGCCAAAGACCTGCTAGTCCAGAAGCAAACCTATTTCTAACTCCACCACTTTGTATTCATAGGTTAGCTTCCCCTAGTTCATTTTAAGATCACATTTTACAACCCTTCATGCCTAGAAGGTCATCTTTTTTCTTGGAGAGATCTGAAATATTTAATAGCAACCCACTCCCACCCCTCTCTACACTGAAATGGAACTAAGCACAGAAAATATTTAAATGGATGGGTTTAATCATTAAACTCATAGCTTGTTATGTGTGATTTACTTCTGAGCTAATATATACTGCTTGTAAGTAGTATATAAACTTGGATTCCCGCTTAGCTTTCTGCTGTGCTTAGCAATGAATTAAAACGCCTTTTTTTTCTTTTTTTCTCATATAAGCATTTTAATAAACAATATAAATGAGGAAATGAACAGATGTTTATGAACATGATATCTGGCTAGTAACACTCAACAGAAAATCAGATCACTGAGATGCCAGTGAGTCTCAAATCAAGAAAGTGTTTTGGTCTAGTATGCATCCTTCTCAGCAGAAGAACTACTTTAAACTTGGACTGGCTGTTATAGAAATGATGAGTTTAGCTTTTTGCTACTTTTTGACATAGAGAGAAAAGCAAATAAAAGGTGTGAATGAATAACTGTCTGAAAAACAACCAGTGATTTTATACGTTTGAGAAAATGAAGATGGCACATATACTTAAAGTAATAGGATGCATTTCTGTAGCTTGAGATGTATAACATTTTCCATGACAAGATACAAGTGCGTTTACCTTTCCATGCTGAGATGTATTTGTACAGTCTGAAGTTTCTGAATTGCAGAATGCCAGAGGAGAAAAGGGAATAACCAGAAAAATAAAAATCACCTTTTCTTTTCCTAATGAAACTGGGCACTCTCAGGGTCTGGAAGCTGGCCTGGACAGAGCTTTTTAGAGATTAATCTCCCTTTGCAAGGGATATAGGCAGACTGATAGAGGTTGTGTGTCATATATCCCTGAAGGCTAATGGAGCATTCTCTGTTTACACTGGCTGAAGATCTGGTCCTGCGGTTTGCTTGGTTTGTTGGTTTTGTAATATATTAAAGAGCTCATCTGAGATTGGTTCATCAGGGTCAGCTTCTAGCTGAGAGAAGCAGCTATAACTTTTATCACAACAGTTAATGCAGACAAGCTCAGAAATTATTCCGGCTGGTGCCACTGGGGTGTAGAACATCTGCTCTCCTCTTGTCCACTGAGGTTTACACCATTAGACCAAAACTATTTATCTTATCTTGATGAAAACACAAAACAAAACCCAACATCAACAAAAAACTAAACACCTTTTCTGCAATGGAGAGAGAGCTCCACACTGACGGGAAAGCGCCCATTTGCTGACAGGGTGATATTTTCAAGAGCGCTGTTAGTGCAGAATTTGCTGATGTTTATTTATTCCAGAGGAGGGACCAAAAGGCAACGCTAGCCTTTTGCCTCCGTCTGCTGGCTGTGAAGAAAGAGCTGCAGAGCACTGACTCAGCAGCTCTTCAACAAGGAAGCAAATTTCCCCTTCCCCTTCCCAATGAGCCACGTCCGTGTTCTGCATTGCACAAGAGCATGGAGAAAGGCTGATCTGCTGCTCTTGCCAAGCCTGAGACAGCGTTCGGGACCCAGACAAGGGGCACTGCGGAGCTTGGCTTGGCGCTCCCCAGCACTGCAGCCCTGGCACGAGTAAACCCGCTGTTGGGATCACTCACACCAGGGAGCATCCTCCAACGTGCAGGACAGGGGCAGATGCCAAGCAGATGATGCAGCACTGGGGCTGCTGCCTTCGGCTGTGATACGCAGTTTGTGTTGCTCTTGCACTGGCTTTTTGGAGGCACAGCAGCCCTCTTGGCTATTCTCATCTTGTTCCTGTAAATATACCCTGTGGATGATGGCTTACAGAGCTAGAATCTACGGATGACACAAATTCCACGAAACCAGTAGCTAGGCAGGGACCGGCGGATGGAGGAAGGCTGCTCTACTGGTCCTTAGCATGTCTTTGCATGGAAAAGAGATCATTTCTGGGCATGTATGTCTACTCTCTACATTGCTAGATGAAGAGTGAAAAGCAGTGAGAGAAGAAATCACTCATCCAAATGGCTGGAATAAAATCCTACCAATTATATTGCACTATGCAGCTATATTGGAAAATTACAGCCATAACATATGGATGCAACGCTGACTGCTGTGACTCAGCTAGGCACATACCAAGGTTGTTTAAAAAGCCCTGATGTCATACGCGAGGTTCAGAAGTTAAGAACACTTTCATGGAGGAAAACTGCATGGAGAGGTCACTAAAGTCAAGGTAACAGGTCTGGCCCTGGAAGCGGGTGAGCCAGGAAGCCCTGAAGTCTGAAGAGGGCTGGAAAAGTTTGACTTTGAGCTCCTCTGATTTTATATCCATTTCTAAAGCTTTTGCTATGGGCTACCATCAAAGATAGGATGCTGGGCTAGATAAAAGACTTTGGCCTGAATAAGTATGAATATTTTTATGTATATTCGTGGGACTAACTGCATTAAAATCCATATGCACATGAAGAATGAATCAAAACTGCGAAACTCTTTCTGCCCTCAAGTCTGGCATATTCTCTCCTCTGAGTTTTTAACATTAGTAACTTTTGTCTTAATGACACAGAAGCTGGTCTTTGAATTTGTATAAATACTTGAGTCAGTGTGTGGTTTCAGGTCCTATTTACTTTCACCATTTGAATCCTGCACTGCATATAAATTGCTGTGGGCTGATATGGTGGTACCTGCCTCCATTCCACATATACTATGTACATTAATGAGTATCATGAATGTGAGGTTGTTATGGGTATTAACTACCCCAATTTTGAGAGTGAAATTGAGGCAAAACAGAAACTTAAGCTTAGAAATATCACTGGGATCCACCAAAGTTCACTTTGAGTTGATCAAGCCTTGATATTCTTTTCCAATGCAGAAAGGCTATTGCACTTGATAACGCTCAAAGCCTGGTGTCACTCAGTTTATGAATATGTCATACTTCTGGGAACCATATCCTGGTTATTAGACAAACACACAGGAAAGGTGAAACACTTCTATCTGCTAAAATATTTTGCTTTCACATTTTCTGCAAGGCCTGTTTTCAAGAGGCAGCTGCCACAGCGAAATCCTCCTTGCCCGGACCCAGCTGATAAGATCTTTCCCAGCTTGTGGTGCTCGGTCTCATCTTCAAGCTGCTTCTCAATAAAACCCAGTGAACCTTCTCATCACAGCAAAATTCCCACAGACAGTGGCCAGTGTTGGAGAAAAAAATATTAGTCCACAGGCTTCTACAAGCCTTAAAGAATCCTTTCCCAGTTAGGAGTATTTAGCATCTCATTCATATATCTGAAACCTGACTTCTAGTGTGTTCAGTAGAGTATAATTAAGCTTTTAACTTAATCATTACTCCAGCAAGGCTCAGTGTAATCTTGAAATGATGTATGAGAGAGATGTCCATTTTCAGGAGATCCCTTTTTTAGGGATACCAGGAGCAGTGGATCAGTCATCCTAACAGCCCACCTTTTTCAGATTATTATTTTGAATATTTGTAATTTAAGATGTGAATATTTTTGCAGGTGAATTGGTTTGAATGTGTGATTTCTAATAGTTTAAGGAAGAAAATAGTGGGAAAGAGACTGGAGAGGGAATGACTTCTCTGGTTAATTTATTGCTCTGTGTAGGTCTCTACAGATNGGATACCAGGAGCAGTGGATCAGTCATCCTAACAGCCCACCTTTTTCAGATTATTATTTTGAATATTTGTAATTTAAGATGTGAATATTTTTGCAGGTGAATTGGTTTGAATGTGTGATTTCTAATAGTTTAAGGAAGAAAATAGTGGGAAAGAGACTGGAGAGGGAATGACTTCTCTGGTTATTGCTCTGTGTAGGTCTCTACAGATTCCTTATCTACGCCCATGCTAATAAATTAAATAGTTCAAGGGTTCATTCTCTGTCACTAAATCAGTTGTTCAGCCTAAGCCACCCCTAAGCTGTTATACAACCTTAGCCTCCAGAACAGAAAAAAACATCCAAACCCTAATTTGCTCCTGGAAATTATTTGGGAAAGTGCTAGGGACAGGCCAAGAGCATACCAGGGATCATGCTAACATTATAACTCTATAAGCAGTCACATGCCTGGCTCTGTTCAGTTTTCTGATAAAGGCTTTTGCCAAAGGGTGATGCTGTTCTGCCTTTACACCTGCACAAGAACTACATCCATGCTGAAGTTCCTTGGTGCTACTGAGGTACCTAACTTTAGTATTTATACCTGTTAATATGAGTGAAGCATCTTAATCATTCTGCAGAACTGGGAGAAAGCATAATATAGTAATTCAATTTATTTTTCCTTCATAGGGATGGCTACACTTATTGACCACGCTGGTGGGATGGAGATGAACTGCCTTATTTTATCGGATAGCTGGCATGGAAGCACATCACCAGTGCAGACTTTGGGATCTGAACCCTCAAGTATCCTGACCCTGTGATTTCCACCTTACTTTGTGCCTGTTTCCATTTATTTCTCTGACTATTAAGAAGCAGCAGAGTTTTACACTGTAAAAGAAATAGGGGACCTGACACGCTGATTCAGCTGATCTCTTTTCTAAAGAGACTGATAAGCAGGAGATTAAGGCTTATAGCAAGCACAGTGCTGGGAAAGAAAAGGGAGGAATGAGAAAACTGCTAGATCCAGCTGCTTCAATCTCCCTGCTTTTAGTGCTCTTTGAAAACTGTGGCAGCGCCAGTCATGGCAGAGTAAGTAAAACAGAGATAACCCGAGGCCAGACTACAGACCACATTTAATTCTTTGATAGCTGTAAGCGAGAGACTTAAAAATAGATGGAAAGAAGTTTTCAGTGTGTTAGCCGAAGAGCTTGCTAAGATCAGGGGAAGGAAAATGCTAATCTCTACAAGAAGCAAGGTGCTAACTACTCTCTATGAATCACTGACCTCATGATGTGCTTCTCTTTATATTACTTTTATGTCAGCAAAGCTTTATGAATAGCACTTAGCAATGTGCTTTCAGTGCATTGAATTTACTCAGAAAGGCGAATAACAATAAATATAACATGAACAAACTATATCTACAAATCACTGCAGTTTAAACATGGGACACAATGCAAAGCTATGTTTTGTTTTAAAAAGAGATTTTCGATTGTTTGCCTCCTGCAGGAAACTATATATCAGTTTATTTTAGACAATTGATTCTGAGAATGTTGCTCATTCATCCACACTGTGACATTGCAAATTACTGTTTCCCTTCAGTTTTAAAGAACTAAAAGTAATTTCAGATGTTGTCGTGAGTTATCATTGTAAGACTGAGCCAGAAATTTGTACAGATTCATTCTACCTCTCAAGAGTGTTATAATGGTGTTTTCATTCATAAGGCTTCCGCTGTGCTGTTAAAATTATAAGATTGCTAAATGCAAGCCATAATGTTAGGCCAAAAGTTATAGACATAGCAGTGAGGAATAATGAAATTCATTTTGTTATAGCAGTATTAGCTGTGGCCTGTAAGACAAGCCTTGTGTCTTCCAAAGGGTATTTTTCAAGAGAACGTGTAAGTTCCTATAACAAATGTTAACCCATAAAAATAATGCTACATAAACTATATCTTGCAACTTCTTTTTTAGATATAATCTTATCCCTACACATGTAGTTATTATTAAATACATTTTCCCTTTAAATGGGAAAGCAAAAGCTTCGTGTAGTCCTGCTCTCATCACAAATGCAGTTGTGTTTGTACAGTGCCTCAATTGGTATAAATGTAAAGGCATTGCTGCCTCTCACAGTTTTCTCAGGGTTTGCACTGGAATTCTTCTAATGGCTCTGGTTTGTGGTGTCCTGTGACTGTGCCAAAAGCCTGACTCTCACATGAGCAAAATGAAGTTTTGGGCACTCCTAGTTCTCAAGAAAAGCCCCTGATGTCTGACACCAAAATATTACAAGAGCAGAAAAATGTTATAGTCTTTTTCCTTCTTTCCTTTCCCTTTCTTAGTCTTAGATATTTGAATCCAATTTCATGACGAATTCTGCTACAAATACTTTCACTGTATCAAATCTTTTTCTGGGCACAACTGATTTGGAAACACTTCTCTGGCATCAGGATAAATTCTAGCAAATTGGAATCATGCATTGCCTTAAGGGATCTCTTTATTTTCTAATTAATAATTGTTTACTCTTTTAAAAATTGTTTATGAAATGTAAGAGGTCTCCCTCCACAAATGCATCTGCTTTCTCTCCTGAATCTTGGTTAAGTAGCAAACCAAACAACATCACCTCAGTCAATAATAATCCACAGAACTCATATAAATTGTTTATTAGCTTTATTCAGTACTACTCTCAATGAGAGAAACTTCATTTTTCATCCTTTTTTTTTAATTTTTCCCCACAGCTATCTTCCATGATTACCTTGACTGACTGAATTCTTGATTTCAGGATGATGTTTTTGCCTAGTATCCTTGGAAATCTACTCTTTCACCTGTCAGTGCTCCAGCTAATGGTTTGAACCTGTTGGTTAGTTTCAGTCAAATTTAGCTCCATGGAGAGCTGTCAGACACAACAGTTTTCTATGAGTCTCACAAGAATCAGGCATTGAGTAGAGGTTGTGGGTTTCCTCTGTGCCTTCCTCCAGGGCTAGACAAGGAGGGAGTTTTTATTTATTTATTTATTTATTTTTACTTATTCTGCCCAGTAATGCCTCCTGGCCAGTCAGCATGCCTGTACAAGCCAGGCATTTCTCTAAATCAACTGCATCTGCTTTAGAAAATTCATTGCATGACAGAAGGAGAGGGGGAGATGTCTGGACTAAAGATGAGCCTAGCATCAAAACATCTGTGTGATGTTCTGTGGCCAAATGATGGAAAGAAGGTCACATCTGACCTGTTGGAGTCCAACCTAGGGCTAGTTTTGCTGCTGCAGTTACTCCTGCCATTGGCAGCATGAGGAATTACACAGGGACCAGCTATTGCTGGGCAGGACCTCCTCAGCTGCCTTTGCAGGAGACCTGGAGAATGAATGAAAACACGATGCTTATGGGAACATTGTGTTTATGAGAAAAAAGGACATAGCTGAACTGATGTTCTCACACTGTAGTGTGAGATAAATGGGATGGAGCCGAGGGTATTTTAGCAGCAGGGCATAGAGAAGGAGGGAAGTCTTTAGTGCACTGCTGAAGTAGATGAAGAGTAGGAAGAATTGGGCATATGTTGGGATATGAAAAGGGTTAGGAGCATAGTGGGAGTGTATGGAGCCGTCCTGACAATTTGGAGGTAAAGAAGGGATCTTGAGAAAACAGAGTTTCAAATGTGGACAACTCAGTTACATTAGGTGGAACAAGCCAAGCTCTCTGTAAATAAATGTCTAGATTCTCTCTTAGGAGTTACTGCATTTCATGAGGTAATGATTTGTCATCAAGCCAAGGGGAAGCCTGGCAAAGCTGGATTTCCACTCCATGAAGCAGNGTAAAGAAGGGATCTTGAGAAGACAGAATTTCTAATGTGGACAACAGTTACATCAGGTGGAACAGGTCCAAGCTCTCTGTAAATAAAGGTCTAGATTCTCTCTTAGGAGTTGCTGCATTTCATGAGGTAATGATTTGTCATGAAGCCAAGGGGAAGCCTGGCAAAGCTGGATTTCCACTCCATGAAGCAGTCAGGCAGACTGTCAGATTTGGACTGTTAAGTGTTGGGACTGTATTCTGAGGCCTTATAAAATATGTACTGATATGAGCACAAAATTGCTGTGGATTGGAGTTATTACTGCTAGGAGGTCTGCCATTTCCACGCCAAAGCCAGCTAGAAGAAATACCTTTGCATAGCAAAGAGAGTAATATCTGCTTGGGGATAGGAACTAGAACTGTGGCATCAGTACATCACACAAACGTTATAGTTGCAATCTGCCAAGAAGCCTGTCATCAATTAATTTTTCTGTAACCCATTCTGTACAAAACTTCTTTTGCCTTTGGCACTACCATGGTGATAATGGAAGATTTTATTAATTCTGGAACAGAGGAACAGGAGGCAATATGTGCACGCAGGCACGCCAGCAGCCCAAATTAAGGCAGAATGTGCCCATTTATCTCTTTTTTGTCTATTCTCCATGTTTTCATGCACGAACTGCATGAAAAACAAATAAAATCAAATACACCGCTGCTATAACTTGTGGTCCTTTTTTTCTTCTTATCTCTTCCCCAAGATAAATCTTGAATTTATCCTAAGCATTTGTATACATAGAAAAGAACTTTAGCACATGTGATCAAGGGACCTTCTCAATTGCTTTTGACAAACAGATTTGTTCTTGCACATATAAGTTGCTTCTCCAGCACCTACTCACTGGTAGAAGGGTATTCAGTGACATTTGCCCGTTTCTCTTGGCACTTGATGATTTCTATTTGACCCCCACTTTTGGTTGCTAAAGCACAATGCTTAGTGCCAGTCCACTCATCCTGAGCTTGCCTAAGAATAATTCAAACATCAGATGGAAATATATATATATTTTAAATAGCAAGGAGAAGTTTTAACTTCTTGGTCTACAAAGGTAAAGAACACGCCATAACACAAACTTTTTGAAAGTTACTTAATATAAGTAACTTCATATAAGAACTAAGTTGCTTAATATATGTAACTTCCAAATAATAGTCTTTTTTTGGCTACTGCTGCAGATGAGGAACCTGTTCACACAGGACTTTGCCCCATGAGTGTCCACTGAAGAAGACCTTGGAGACATGATCTAAACTGCATAAGCACAATTCAGCTTGAGTGTCTCTTTGAGAAAGCAGCTATTCAAAATGGAGCTAGTCGCTAAACATCTTTTTCTTGGTTATGCTTACAGTTTTTTGCTCTTAAGTATCACATTTTTCAGTAATTCCTCCCACCCAGCTCTTATTTTCTGCTAATTAAAGGAAAGTTCCTTGTACTGTAGTATTGTTTGTAAGTGTTCAGCATCTGTAAGAGTGCTAATAAAACTGCTTTAGGCTTATTTGAGAATATATTTGGAACAGAGGAATCTTAGTGTGGATTTTTTACACCCTTATTATTTCAGGTAGGTGACTGAATTGTGCACATTGTATATCACTCTGAATTTGGTATCTTGTACCATAAAGATTTTTTTTTGTTTTCTAGAAATATATACAGTACATATGTACACAAACAATGTTGTGTGTATGAAAAGGCAAAGTTCCTTCTTCCCCTGTTTTAAAAAGTTTGCTTAAAAAAACATGGGGAGCAAATGGAGTATATCCCTGAACCTACAGAGTTTTTTTAGTTCTCTCAGAGCATTTATTCTAGTTTAAGTTATGTTCCTGATGCTCCCAAAATTTAATGGTCTGGAGGAAACCTTGCAGCTCCCTGTACCAAGGAGAATTCACTACAGATACATCTTGAATATTTACAAATTCAGTTTTGTATCAATGCCATGCATAATATGCTACCCATGCAAATGATATTAACCCAAAACTTTGTTTCTCAATTTCTGCATTTTGCGTATTCACTTTCTAGGCACCACAGTGCCTCAAACTCAGGATATGACAGTTCTAACTAGAAGTAGGAGATGTTTACTAACATGGTCAGTTCTAAATCATGGTCAGAAGGAACAACCTCCTAGGGATGCTTTTCCTACTGGATATGATATGTAACCATGAAACCCTGAAAATCTGGGAGACTGTTAGCCACATGTTTCCTCAGTTCCCGCCTCTAGCTGTTTTCTCTCAAGATTGCACATGGTGGATCCTGATATTTCTCACTTGCTTTTGACAGTCTTTAAATCCAATCCGGGCACCTGAGTTTCCTCTTTAGACAAAGACTGATTAATTGCATCTTAAAATAAATGAGAGGGATTGTCTTTTGTGGACACCCACCTCACATTTAGGGACTCTTGAGAGAGTCCAGGAATCTAATTTTGAGACTTCTAACTTTAGTGGAGGTAACACCAGAATTGTAGCCTAACATTCATAGCATTGAAAATACAATTAAAAATACATGCAGATATCAAAAATGATTGATGGACATCGAAGACCTTTCACCGTCTAGCTCAAAGGCATTTTTGAAAATACTATTAAAATCCTGCATTTATAGAACCTAAAAAATGTCAGTTAGACACTTACAAAATTTGACTTAAACCCCATTTCACAAATATTCCCTTACTGATTTTTCTGAAAACCTTTTAAAGCTAAAAGCTGATAAAATCTTGAGAATCTGAAGACTGAGGAAGATGAATACATCAAACTGCAGCCCATTATTTAGCATTTATACATCTTTTTAACAGCTGAATTCTTTACTAGAAGCCTTCTTATAATTCAGTGCAGGTTTCCTGTAAGGAAATATTATGGTTAACAGACCATGATCAAAATTCCACCCAGAGTAGTCCTGGGGCAAAAAAATACTTAAACACCATAGACATTTACCTTATAACATCCTTGGCAGAAAAATATTAAGATTGAAGCCTTGGGCTTCCTAAAATATTAGTCCATGTTTTTCATATTAAAACATGAGGAGGTTCTTTGGACCTTCATAAATCATTTTGGTGAAGATTGAAGGCTCTTCTTTTTGCTCTAAGAGGACTTTTGAGTTTAGCGTGGTTTCTGTCATTCAGAGAGTCTGAGCCATCTCTCTTTCACACTGCTACTGTTTAAAAATTACTGCATTTAAACAAATCACATTTTGCGTGCCAGTGTGAGTGCTGAAAGAATCAGGCTAATGGCATCAATACAGACTGTGATTAATTGACAGATACTGACCGTTGTAGAAACAAATGCAATGTAGTGATTCAGGAAGGAGGAGTCCCTCAATATTGAGAATAAATTCTCAGTATGACATTGCTTCAATCATAAATTCTGGTGCTAAGTGCTTCCTATCATTTTTTCCAAGATATGAAAATTACTGTACAGCGTCAATTAGCAATGTTATGTTTCCCAGGAAATGTACTCCACATTAAACAGAGGCATTTGCCACACGCAAGACATAAAAAGCACATGAAGGGAAACTAATGATCTGGTATATATTATTTATGGGAAAATGAAAATAAATGAAAGAACCGCTAAAAGAAATCACTTTATATGTCTTTTTCACATTAAACTTTGGGTTCATTCTACTGGGTGAAATCCATCTCTGTTTAATGGCCCAAAACAAGGATTAGTACCAAATTGTTTCTTACATAAACTGTATTTCACCATCATAATTTCAAGAGACTCTTGACTGTTGAGGAATACAAAGCGCTTGCTGCTCTACCCAAATTGCCATATACAGAGTGTATCTGGGCATCCTCTGGTTCATGTGGCAAATCATCACCATATTGACCACAGCAAAAACCCTTCTAGGATTCTCACCCTTATTTTCTCTTTATATGATAACAAATTGCTGGTAACTGTTCTTTGAACACCATTTTCCTTTTTTTTTTTTTTAACAGTTTACCCACCTTACATACCAATGTGACAGGTTAATCTAGGTCTAATACCTCCTGTTTACCTATGTAAAAGTAACTTGGGGTAGTGTGCAGAAATATTAAAAAACTCAAGGTTTCCTTGACTTCCTGACTGTTTCCTACTTCTCCCTGGAATAGCTGTTATCAGGGAAGGATATCAGACTGGTTGGATGTGAACTGTTCTTGACAAATACATATTAACTGTTTCTTATCACCTCCGTATCTTACAAGTGATTGCCTAACAATCCTTTTCCCTATTTTTTTTTTGCCTTTTGCACTTAGGCTGTCTAGACTATAACTTTCTGCATTTGCTAGCTTTGCTGCTGTTTAAAGATAAGTATTATACCTGCCCTTCTCCGCTTCTCTGGGTCCTACCCTGTCCTGCACAGGTCTAAGGAAATAATTGCTACAGCTTTCAAGATTATTGCAGCTAGTTCTATCAGCGGTAGATCTGTCTTTGAACATTTGAGAGTAAATTTCATTAGGATCTGCTGGACTGCGGACATTTATCTTACCTGACAACTTTTAGTTGCCAAAAATCACTGGAGACTTGATTCTGTGATTCAGTGTCCTAAACAGTCATCTAGTGCCTAGGGTATTCCAGGCAGTCCCACCTGACTGAATCCAACATGCACTGAAGAGCATTTTTTTTGCCACTGAAGAATGTTCTTTTGCCACTGAAGAATGTCTTTTTTGGTCACAGTTCAATTTTACTGAACTTGCTGTCCTGGTGCTGATGCTCAAATTTTTAAATCTGTGCTGTAACCTGATTTTCTATGGGCACCTCTACATTAGTACTTTCAACAGTGCCCTGGAATAGGCACTGGAATCTGTTTGCTGGACTGCCAGCTGTTAGAGAGGCCCCTGACACGGACTTGGATCAGGTAGCATTTTCACAGATAGTTCCCAGGTATAGTGTAGCATTTACCATGAGCCAGGAACTGTTATCAATTGGTAATTTGGATATGACTGCTCTATTCTGAAAGCTGAAAGAATTTAAACATATGGTATCATAAGGCAATGCCAAGTGGCCTCAGGGCCAAAGAACAAACAGTTTCATTGCCTTGATTGATAACTGGTATGGATACAGTCACCACTTCCAAAAGATATTAGGAGCATAAATGTTTATGAAAATGAGAGTCTAAGCAACAAGTAATTGCTTTGGTTTCTTGTTATATAGATTCAACTCAAACAGACCTTATTTGACTTAGAATTTTATGCATTTACAAAACAATTATAATGGGGTTTGTCTGAACAGCTCCAAGCCATCTTTTTATAGTCAGTGAAAGAATAATATTTTTAGGGCACAATTCATTTCAGTTTAAGGAGACCTTGAAAATAGGTCAGATGAATCATGGCCTAAAAGTGCCGATTTCATAGCACTGAATACAGAGGCAGCATACAGAGAGTAGCCCAGGAACCAGCTCAAACATTTATATCGACGATGGCTAGAGTTATGAGATTAACCTCACTCTTTATTTTTCTTTATTTTGCTCAGTAAATTTGTGAATTTCAGGATTTCAATTCCACCTTGTAGTTTGATTTTTGCAAAGCTTTCACAGATCTGCAGGATTAAATTTGTAAACTAGGGCTTAAAGTAAAAAAATCAATTAAAATACCCTGAAGATCAGTCTGCTGTCTTTCTGGCTCTCTTTGACAACAAATATCCCGTGTCATTCTTTTTTGGTTTCATTTTTTTAAACAGTTCTTCATCTAGTTGCCTTATATATTTCTTCTTCCTCTAATTTATATTTTGATTAGGAAAGATAATCATTGTACATCTTATGTACATCTTATTTCCTTTAAGAATACCCTATAACTTTTTATCGTCTTAATAACTTTACGTTATGGAGTCTGCCTACCAATTCAAAAGCCTTTCCAGATTTTCAGTTTTAGTAGATAAAGACCAGAGAGCAATAAAATACTAATAAACATCTTGGTGCAGCTAATTTAATCATGTATTAATAAACATTCACTCTCAGCTCACTCTTTGCCTCTAAGCTCTTGATTATTTCTCCCCTATTAGTCAACAGAAACTCCCAAAGTGTCTGTTCAATTGCTTGTTCAAATTGTCAGAACAAGTAATTAGCACCAATCAGTAATTCTGTGCTACCTTTTCTCTCCATAACTGAATTCTAGAAGTCCTATGAATAAAAACTCCTCTGACTTTTCCTAAATCCTCCAAGACCGTAACCCTTAGTAGTATCATTGGGATGAGACACCAAAATAATTCTGAGAAACAGGGCTTGTGCCACATTATCTTTTCTCAACTGAGTGAAGCCTGAGACATTTAGCTTCCTTATCAGGTCTACCATGAGAGACCTGGTGTTGAAGAGGGACTTGTTTAACTTCCAGGAAGGGACTTGTTTAACTCAAGAAGAGAATAGTCAAGATGATGATGACTTTAAAAGATGTCATGGGCAGAATTACCTAAAAATAAAATTATTTTGATGACAATGCAAGTAAATAGTTTGGATTTTTGTCTTCTCATGTTCAGCTGTGTGTCATATTAAACAAGAAGGGAACCAAGAGCTATATCTTTTGTTTCCAAAAAGTTAGAATAACCCAAAGGCTCCCTGCTCTATTAGGACTGGATGAATGTTGATTGGAAACCACTCTCACCACCTTAAGCAGGTATCAGTGATTCTTTTTTGGCTTTTCCTGTTTCTGCTGCTCTACTTGCTTTTTTTTCTACCAATGCAGCTCTACAGCAGTTGGATCACAGGGAAAATTAATGCATTAGGCCTATCTTTTTTGTCAAAAGATTAAAAAAAAAAATCCTCCTCCTCCTCCTCTTCCCTCTTTCCTGGATTTTGCCCTTCAGCTTGCATAATGAAATTTCCTACTGAAATAAGTTCTGAGAAAGAGTAGAAAGAAGTGCAAGAATAAGTTCCTGGTGCAATATGACCTAAGGTGATTTTTTTATAAGCATTGTATACCTTACAATAAAAAATGCATCTGTCCTAATTAAAATGTCTCTAAGCCAAGTTTTTTGATCAATATTCAGCAAGTGGCTGCTATGAGGTCAGCAAACATTGATAGGGTCCAGCACACAACATGATGAATGAAAAGAGTAAAAATAAATGGAAAAGTTTAGTTCAGCAAGCTTGGGCTTAGCTTGATTTGTAACTGCAGGGGAAAAAAGATCAAAGAATGTTTTTATTTTCTCCTTCGTATCTTTACAAAGATGAGATAAGAGATATGACAGAATGTTGTTTTTTGTATCTTCTGCAATCTAATTCCATAGATCAGCATAAAGACAAATGTGCAAAACCTTATGTTTGTGTGCTTTTGCATGAGTCCAAATCACAAAAGGTCACTAATTTACAACAGACTTTGGAGTCTGAGAAAAGAAAAGGTAAAATAACATGTCCCACTAATGCCACTTTACAGCAGGCCGTATGTGTACTGTAATGGGAGGCGGGCAAAGCTCCTTTGGTTTTTTTTTTTGCTTTTCTCAGTGTAATTGTATCTGCTTTCCAAAATGTTCATAAAAGAGAGTCTATGTAATCCCCAAAGTATTTCTCTTTTAGATATTGGGTTAGCTAAATATATCACAAGCTGTAACAAAAAAAAAGGAAAGAAAAAAAAAAGAAAAAGAAAAAAAAGGAGGATTTGGAAAACATTTTTATGGTTTAAGCATCTTTTTATTTCATTGGATGTTTCCCCAGCAAAAGAAATTAAGTTGCAAAGAAAAAAATGGTGCAATTTGAATGAAAAAAGAAGGTATAATTTTGAAACTAGAGCAGCACACCACTTCAATTTCCTTTTCTTTCTGATGAGCTTACACTATTGTGTCCTAAATTCATAAAGAGCTCTGATTACGATAAGATATATTTTTTAACAAAGAACATTTATGTGTAAAAAGTCATTTGGTAATAAATATATTTCATTAAAAAATGATCCAGAAACATCTGTCAGAACTAAAAATGTGTTAGCATAGGCCCTTTATAGTCTATAAAGAGCATGAAGAGTTTCAAATGCCAGTAAAGAAATTTTCTTCCATAGTGCTAATCTAAACAAAAATAGCAAAGACTATTCAGCTGCAGAGATGTGGTAGGTGCTCCAGTAATAGTATAATAGTATCAGTTCAGAATTACGAAGGCATAGAGAACACAAAAAGCCTGAATCATGAAGAAATATCTGCCCACTTTCTTTCCTTATTTAAGAAAGCTGCACAGATGTAGTTGAACATAGTAGAATCACTTCTAAAAATTCATCAGAAAATTTCATTCAGATAAAGATTGTTGAGTGTTTCAAGAAGCTATGGCTAAAAGAAGAAAAAGAAAATCAGAATTTCAAATAGAGTCAGCGAGAAAAGCCTTATTTGCTGTGAAAGAGTTGGGTTTTGTTGTTTTTCAAATGGTGTCTGTTTTTCCATTTTTTCTATTTTAAGGTAACTGGAACTGGTGACCACTTTTAAGATACCTGGAAAATAACAGATGTGTAGAAATCAAGACATCATTTTTTGCTTAAAAATGGGTATTTTCTGAAAGGAAGAACCATTTTTTTTTTTTTTTTTTTTTGTCCAGCAAACGTCAAACAAGCATTTCCCTGCAAATCTGTNAAACATCAAACAAGCATTTCCCTGCAAATCTGTCAAAATAGGCCAAGGCATAGGTATGTTTTCTGAGTAGAAAAACACACCAACATAGCCTTAACTACAGAACCGTGAGTTACATCTGCACAAAAAGCCCCGAGGTTGCTCTAAAGCATCACTGCCACTTGAAGCTTGCCATTTCATTTGGCTGTGAAGTGTGACATTAACTAAATATACTGCATATCATAAAATGTGAGCATCGTTTTAGGCTCTAGGCTGTGATTCAGGAAACCATCCCCATTCAAAAAAGCACTTAAGCGTGTGCTTAAGTGATTGGGTTTTAAATACATATCTAAAGTTAAACATGAGGAGAAATGGAATTATGTCTGTGCTTAAATGCTTTTCTGAATTTTCACCTTAATTATACTTCTTTAAACCTAAGTACATCTTCTGAAATCACATTCTGCACAAATGACAAGATCTAGCTCCACTGCTTCCGTTGCATTTTTTTTTAAGTAGATCTCCAACCATTAGAGAAGCTGCACCAGGTCTAAAGCAAGGTCACATCACAACTGAATTAACTGCAATAAGGGAGTCAGGGCAGATATTTTCTGTCTTTTGGACCTTTGATTTTTTTTTTTTTTTGACATAACCCTTAGCAAATATAAATACACTACCACTTTTTGTAAGTCTGTACAGAATTCTTCAAGCATGCATATGGTGGAAACAAGAGGTAAAACATTTATGACAAACATCCTAGAGGAGACCAAAAACAATTTTGAAGCATATTTAAAATGTTTGGGGTTTGTTTTATTTTAAAGACCCTTGAGAATAAAATCATTCAGTATAGAGGTTGGCTAGTGGAAGAATTTCTTCTTTTGTTGTTTAAGTATTTTGGATTTAGCTTGCTTATGAAATGTTTATTACGCTCTGTGTTCTTCTGTTGAGCCCGTAGGGATTTTTCAACCTTGTTAAAATGTGCCACCTGCCAGAGACATCCGTTATAAGATTATAAAGACTTGAATTTATGTCTCTGTGTTTTTCTTAGGAGGCATACCAATACCTTAAAGTTTAAAGAAAACATTGGATAAGTTTTTACTTTCACCAAACACCTTTCTTAGCCTTCTTTCAATTATTAATATATATATAAATGAATTTTCACTTGTATTAAAGAAATAGAGAATAATTTCCCTTGTGAGGCCAATTGATGTGATGTGGTTGTAAAAACAATATACTTCTTCCCTCCCACTTCTCAATCTAAAAGAGTGAATTTCTTGTTCTTGCTTCACCCCCTCAAGCCATCCAGTGAGATATTAATGCAAAAAAAAACAGATATATTTTAGAAAGCAGATTTTCTCAACTGCACAAAAGATTGGTTTCTAACTAACATTTATATTGGATAGTATGATATTCAAAGACCTGTATGATTTCACACCAAGAAAAACATTCTTTTCTGGAAGCATAACTCTTGTTGGACCACCAGTTCTGCACTGTTCCATAAATAAATATATTAATAAATTACATTTATTTATTCTTCTACTAGTGGTAAATAGCACTACACAGCACAGGGTGTTAGAAAACATAATCCTACAGATACAAATGGAGATATTTCTATTCACATGAGCCAAATATCTGATTCATAGACTTTTTCCTTTTGGCACAAATTGCAAGCAAAAAAAATAGATTAAAGTTATAAATTATGGAGTATTCCCTAGTGGTGTTGAATGTTGCTGGATGCGACTATCATCAAAAAAAAAGGTCTACTGTAAAAATTTTATTTTTTTACTTTCATACTTCAGTCTTTCTGGTTTCATCTTCATTGAAGATAGTTGCACACATGATTCAGCAATTTAAAAAAATGTTCAAATGGATTTTTGGAGACACTGAGAAATCACAGTTCTTATTTTCCAAAGAATGATAGAAGTTTTGCCTCTTTACAAGGAAAGAGGTTCATCTATCTATTTTCAACCCTGCTGCATGGTGAAGCCCAAGCCATGACAATGCCGGAAAGGATTAGAGTGAGCAGATGTTTCTAGCACTGCCCAGCTGCAGAAAAGACCCATCCAGCTCAGGTTACCAGTAGCCTAAGGGATGGGGAAGGTACAGTGGTTCTTCATATACCTTCCACATGTAATGTGATTTTCATGTTTAGATGCTGAAGCCTGGTGTCATCCCACCTAATTTAGGCAAATAAGAGGTACCTATATTAACTGTTGTTTACCCTAGGCTTTCTTATCGTTCCTAAAAAAAACAGAGGATCATAAGATCAAAAAAATGTTGGAGATGCCTGGTTTCCAAGAGTGACTGAGGAAATGGGTCTATTTCAGAGCTAGGTCATTGCAACTTTCTATATTCAAAAAGCAAGATTTTATAGTACAATTTGAAATTAAGAATATATAGGCAAAAAGAATAGAATAGTAAGGATCTGAAAAAAATATTCACCACAGAAAGGGTAGTATGTGATAGTACCAGCTTTACCCTGGTGAATTAAGCCCTTGGGCTATTTGCTTTATTCTGTGAGAATAAGGACTGTCTAATTGCAATGCAATCAGGTGCAATGCAGTTTAACGAATGAGAAATGAAGCTATGGGAGAAAGAAGCCTTGAAGCACTTTCCAGCCATAGCCATTCCCCACAGCCCAAGGGCTGCAGGAGCTCGTGGCAACAGCCACTGGAATGGGGAAATATCCAGAAACAGCAATGACAGGGGTGGGCTTTTTTTAAGCAAGGAGGTTGCTTGTTATCAAAGTCTATGAGCTGATTGAGGAGCTTGGGATATTTCTTCCCCCTGTCGTCTTCTTCATCTCTCTAGTAGACATTTCCCTCTATATCTATTCAATTATCACAGTCAGTTTTTAAAAACTTTCTGTCCCCTTTCCTACGGTCTCTTTCTCTTCTTTATGTAATTTCCTCCCCCTTTTCTTTTTTCATTTTTTTTCTTGCAAGAACCAGATTTTTCGTTAGTGACAAACTCCAGGTAGTTGTAACCATTGTCAGGGGCTTCTCTGCTCTCCTATGTCCTCCTTATGAGTGTTCTTATTTCCTGTGGGTATCTTCCTTCCCAGCTACTCCCTGTCTATTGCCTGTTGTCCCTCTGTCTGACCCAACACAACAGGTTTGGAGAACAAGATGATTAAATCTCCCTTTTCAGGTTTTCCCTCACTTTTGGCTACACACCTTGTGATTTTCTCAAGGTGACAAGAATCTTAGGGCTCATCCTGAATTCAATGATGTTAAGGTGATTAACACCACAATGAGGATGAGTGCAATATCCCTTTCATTCTTTTATTGCTTTAGTCACTTGTTCCAGAAATGTGAGGGAGCTATTGTCTGTCCTATGAGGGAGGTCACACCACATGATCATAACAGTCCCTTTGTCGTTTCCTCCTATAAAGAATTTTGCTTGGAAACTGGCAGAGTGTCTGCTACTTTTCCTTCTTTTCATGAAGAAATGGTCATTATGGTATTTCTTCCTAACACAGACACCAAAGCAATGTGACAATAGAACCTTTATAAAACCTCGACTCTCAGCAAACCTAAAATAATCTTCTCCCACCGCTTTGGTGTGGAATGTGTACCACCTCTGTCAGGACACCTGATACATCCACAAATGATGCATCATATTTCATCCTATGCTCACAAATGCAAATATATATTTACATGCTTACTATTATTTCAAGATCATTTTTCCATCTTATTGGATAGAGTAATTATATGCCAGTCTGATCAGGGGTTTTTTTTCCACATCTAGCTGTACTAAGCATGTTAAGCTTATGGCAATTAGAGAGGAATCACATCATTTTACTCTCAAGCAGAGCTTAAGTTCAAGGATGCTTGGACTATTATTCCCAGTGGTGACTTTTACAGTGAATTTTAAATGCCAGGGAAAGCTACTTAAGGAAGAGGGGGGAAAAGATTTAATGGATGAGCTTGTATTTGTTCCTATATGTCTATTTAATGAGAGAAACTGCCTTCATTCAGGACCATGCTGTCATTCAATTTTAGAGTGGAAGCTTTTTCTGCTATCCTTTTGTTTTTTTTTCTGGGCAACTTTCCAGCATTGTGGAAGAAAACTAAACCCACCCATAGTTGGTAGTGATGCTTCCCCAGTTTAGATTTGGGGCACTACTGATACAGGTTTTTTTGTCTGTGAGCATGGGCTGTATGAAGCAACGGGCTCCATCAGGAACTCATCCAGGGCTGAAAGTAACAGTCAGGAAAAATTGTTTGGGCATATTACCAGAGCCCGGTTCATCCTTAACTTCATTGGAATGGGTCTGATTTATGCTAGCTCTGACGCACACGTGTGCTACTTTAAGCTGTAAATTTAGCCTAATCAGCCTGGAAAAATTTATGTCATTCATCAAAAACCCCAGCATTTAAAATGGGAAGGAGAATATGCAAATATTGATGCAGAATTTTGAAGCCCAGTTATGAATTATGATAATACTGAAAACTTTTTATGATTTTTGTTTTTCTTCTCTTCATGATCTAACCCTATTTCATTAGTTTTCTGACTGCTAAGTGATTCAGATCAAAATCTGAAAGTACCCACAGACAAACATCAGACAGAGCTCAAGGAAGCATTTAGGAAACAAGGAAAAGTAGTGATTCCCCTCACTTTTTATCATCCTGCTTTGCTTTTATGTTATCAGATGATATCTGTCCTCCCCTACACAATGTTAGGTAAACCAAAGCTGCTGATACATTTTTCAGTGAAGCTCCTGTGAATTATATGCCATTGGATAGACAGCATGTGGCATGAAAGGCTTATCTCACAAGCAGGAGGGCTACAGAAGCTCACATTATTCTTGAAGAAGTCACAGATGAGCAATGGCCTGGTCCATATCTAACCCACACTCCTTACAGTGATTACTACAGTAAAAAGACAGAAAAGAGGCAGGGGTTAAATATCGAGGGAGGATGATGTCTTGATCCAAAGAGAGCATGGTTACACAGCTGGAACCTGAGTAAGCACTGGACCCTGGAAAAGGAAGTCCTCTGTTCTCATTGCGACCTCCAAGAGAGCTGCTGAAACACAGGGGAGGAGGTTCCTCTACATCAGATGAGGGACTGATTCCCTGTGTCCTCCTGAGACACTGTCTTGGGATGACTGCTCCTTAGAGCTGCCTCCTTCCCCTCATCCATAGAAACAAGTGGGATTCAGGAATATCCTTAGCGTGCTATAACCGCTTCTCATGAGAAAGACCATTTCATAGCTCTCCTATCCCCTGGTGTCATCCTAACAGTCTTCATTCATTACAGCAATTCATATGTGCTGAACACTTTCTTCTTCGTGAGTGCTTTACTTAGTTAACATCAGCATTAAATACTTTCGTAAACAAAGATGTTTCCTTGAATTATTGGTATATTGATGCAAAAGCCCACTGAAGTTAACAGAATTTCTATCAGCTTCCGTTGGTACTGAAGTTTTTATAAACCAAAAACATGGACTTCACCAATTTAGTTTTATAGCAGAAGCTTTTCCTCAGCACTGTTGGTGACTCAATCCTCAAATTACCATATTTCAGTATATGATCCAGATAATTAGGACAATATTTTTTAGCTAGTTGTTACTTTTATGTTGTAGTTGAGTATCCAGAACTACTAACTTATCTCTGCTGATGAGAATCTGCCCTCTTTTCTGCATTAAATGGATCATATATTGTTGCTGTTACTTGAAGTCGCACGGATTGGAAGACTGTGGGCTGCTCTTTAGAGGGTTCTTTCCTGCCAATTCCCTGTATTTCTGCCATTGCAGATGTTTGTATTTTAAGACCTTGTTTGTTTCATGAGATTTCGCATTTAATGGTGCTTTGTACCTGCAAAGAGCATACAGGAGTTTTTCAAAAGACCCAAAGGATGAAATTCATCTTTCCTGAATTTTGCCGTGTAGTTTTGTGCTTAATCTGAAACACTTGTCCTCTTTCTTGTCTCCCTCGCTTGTCAATAGACATAGAGAAGAATATTAAAGAGGGAATTCAAAGTTTTTTCCACTCCTACCTCAGGACTGGGAGAATCAGTTCCTAGAGAAGCTTATTGCTCAGCTGACTGCAGGTCCAGCCTAGGCAGCGCTCTTGGGCTGGATGCCTAAGTTGTGAGTGGCTAATATTCAAGAAGATACATTATTTTACAAGTCATCTTTACATGGCTGATCATACCCTCTGCTGCATGGGACTTGGAAAGATCTCAGGGAAAATTATATAAGTTTTCCTTCTGGAGGGAGTTATGTCTTGGCTCTCCCTATAGTAGTACACTGGAGCCGAGGGACAAGAATAAAATAAAAGTGAGAAAAAGGAAGCTACAATATGCTCTTCACTGCACTTAAGGGTATAGGAAAATAATTTGGGATCACAGGAAAATAATTTAGGTTAACACTTTGCAGTTCCAGGACAGTAGCAGGACTTCGGCAGCGGAAGGGTAAAGTTCCTGCCTTTCATGGATCACAAATTTACTTGATTTATGCCTTGATTTAGAAATTTTCCATCCTATAGGAGAGAAGCACCCCATGGCTTCATCTGCAGAGGCAGCCCAGTCGATTTCATTGCCTTATTAAAAATGTGTTGATGCAAACCTTCTCCTCAGCGCTCATACCAGCATCTGTGTGGATGCAAAATATCATGCAAATTAGGTAATTAACTAGGTTTTGCTTCATTAATAGATAAATCAGAGCAATAAGAGTCTCCTAAATAGTAGCTATGCATTTCTCCAAAAATAGGACATCGAATGCAATTATTTTTATTAGCTCTTTTGTATGTGATCACAGAGCATAAAAAGGAATTAGAGTTCCATGTTTGTTATTATTTAAGAATCCCTCTAGCCTCTTTATTTCATTTGGCTCAAAATAGACAGCAATGCTGCTACTGTAAATCATTAATTATTAGACTCACAGTTTGATTCATAAATCAAAGATTCTCACCTTTAGTTTGTGCCTAGTGATACTGGATATAAGAGCATGTTCAAAGCTCAAAGAATGGAAGGTTAAACTGAGACTATATTTAAATACTCAGGTGAGCAAAGAGGTCATAATCCATAGATTAATCTATAGTTATGAATGTCTATTTAATACAACTAAGCATGAATGAGTTGCAGTTTTTGAGAGTATGCCCTTCTGTGGAACCAATATGCCAAAGGAAAGCTCACTAATATTTTTCAAATATCTGTCTTTTTTTTTAGCCAGATTTGCCAGTGTTAAATCTGTTCATTTCAAAAGTTACCTTTTATACATCTGTGGTTGCACACTTCATTATACAACCATTGCTTTTAGAGGGTAATAGCAGTTCAGTTATGCTGCATTTGTGAAGTTGAGTTCTATATAACTGTATTTTAGACTAAAATATTTTTGTTATTAGTTCAGTGCCATAAAATGTGCTTATTAAGCATGAAATAAATAGAGAAGGAAATCAATAACTCCATCATGTAGATGGACTGTCAGTTCTGTGAAAAATAGGTATAAAAAATATTTCAAAGTGAAGTGCAATATATCTGTGTTATCACCTCATCATAACTATAGTCCAATTATAGTAGCTATTTCTGAGGAAAAAAAAAAGTATCCTTTTTATTCTCTCAGAGTGGAAATTCGTTGTATAGGAAGGCATTGTATAGGAATAAAAATATTTTAACTAACACAAAGAAGATACTTTAGTCATTAAAAGTTCACCAAAGTTGGCAAAAAAATATTCAGTTGATTATTTGGGGATTTTTTTTCTTTTTCTTTCTTTTTTTTTGACCTCTTACCTGAGCCTCATCCTGAGTCTCTTTCCCATTCAAGAGAGATTGCTTGTGGCTACTCATTCTATTTTAAGCTTGGTTCTCAGACCAAAGGAATGTGTGGTCAGTAATTTTCCAAGGTTTAAATCAAACATTTTATAAAGGGGAAAAAAAAATCTCATTTTAATTAATCTATATTTAAGCAGGAAATTCAGAACTTTTGCTTACCTAAATACATTGTAATTTGCAATAAAGCCTTATCACAAGTGCCGCAAGCACGGTGATGCAGGCACTTAGGGAAAACGTGTGGAACTCCTCCTGAAATAACTGCACAGCCAAGCAGAAGCTGTGTCAAGAGGCCTGCTGGTGTTTTCTGGGGAGATAATGTCTTTTTTTCTTGTGTGAAAGCACTATGTATTAAGGAGGAATGCACCGAATCAATAGGATTCCGGTAACCATGAAAGTCTGTAGTTGAGCCTCATCCTTCTTGTGACTTTGGGTGCACAGAGATGTAAAAAGAGCCATGTACTAGTTCCCTTGCAAACAGATTGATGCTCGGGCTGTACCTCTCACTTCAATATATCCCATTCCTATAAACTCTCACATTTAGCTGTGAAATGCTATAATACAAAATTGCTGGTAAGATTTTATATAATTTCCTTGCTCACATGTGTTAGTGTATATTCTTTCAGTGCTGTCTCCTCAGGACATTGCTGATCGTATATCCCAGTCAAGGTTAATTATGTTGTGACTTTAGCTAGATACTTGAACAGACTGGTGCTGATATCAGCTAGGGATTATTATCATTATTATTTCCTATTGCTGCTGGTGAAGCTGATGCCTGTAGCAATTCTGCTGGCACCATGGCTGATACTCTTGTTCATTTATCTTTTCACCGAGCAAGAGAGTTTTCCTCTTTCATCCTTATCAGCCAACTTCTAGTATGCCAGAGGTGTTTCCAGTAAATCTCTAACCTTTTCCAATATCATTATGTTTCTTCCAACAGGATACGGTTATTCTTACTTGCTTGTGGGCAGGCGTGTTTGGATGCAGGTCAGCAGGTGAGCATGCTGCCTCCTTTTACCATCACCTTTAAATGCTAATTTGTATTTGATTGAAGGTCCCTGAATGTATAGCATGTGCATATATAGTATTAGCATGATTATGAGTCCTCTGGACAGGGTTTTGGTGCTTGCCTGTGGCCAAAAATGGAGAGATCAGCTATACCACAATGGCAATTTGCCACTGCATTTCCACCTCTGCAGGAAGACCCTCCTTAGCCAAAGTGCCAAGCACAGTTGCCTCTATGAGAAATAAATACCTGGTAGTGAGCTTAAAATAATTTAACCACAGACATCAAATCAGGAAATAACATATTAGGTTGTTTTCCCTTTTCACATAGCTGTAGAGCCCTTGTCACACTCCCTAGCATATACCTGGTCTCCTCCATAGCCATCCCCTACCCTTCTTTTTCAGCAGATGGATGTTGTAGTTCAACAAATAAACCATGCGTATAAGGTACTGGCTGCATTAACATCTGAAACTCAGGTTGGTTCTGTGCCATTGGTTAAATCCTTCTGTTTTTGCACTGTCTCCCCAGTGTATTTGTGTTGCAAGGTCCCCAGGGCCTGTGCTGGAATGGGTCTCGCACAACAGAGCCCTTTTTATGCTGGCACCTCACCACGCAGATAGCACAGGCATAATAAAAGTAAAAGCCAACAGCACATCTGCTGCAAGAAATCCCAGCCAAATTAATTTCTGAGGCAATTCCACTGACTTTGATAGACTGTACTGTGAATTCAGCGATGACAGGAAGGGAGGGAGGGAAGGGTTTGATTTCTGTCATTTCCACATTGATTTATTGAAAAGGGTTTTGAGAAAGGAGGAAAATTCATGAAAAGTCAAGTAGTAAAGCCCCTTTTCTGATAGGTAACACCCATAATGTCTCACTACTGCACCAATAATATCTTTTTTTTTTCTTTTTTTTTGTCTCTCAGGAAAACAAGCATCCAAAAGTAAATGGTGCAAGAAGCTCACATTTTTAATGATGCATTTCTCTGCTCACATAAGGACCAAACCAGCAAGTCCTTCCTGATCCATGCATTACAAGACATAAAGGGCAGGGGCACTTTTGAACCTGGAACTCATCAGAGCTCATTCCAGTCTATGAGGGTCTCTGTTGCAGACATCTGACTGCCCATCGTGGGAGCAAACAAGGTCACTTGCAGTGACACAAGTCTTAGAGGGACTGGGATGGCGGCGAAGTGAATTTCCCTTTCCAGCTATACTTGGATCCTCCTGCTGCTCCATGCAGAGAAGCTGCAGCCTTTGTCGTTTGGAGAATTATTGTGTTGAACTTGTTTAAAGAACAGAATTGACAAATATGAGGAGACACAAGAGACTATGGATTATGATTCAACTGTGTCACCTCGTCTACGGATTATCGGCACATGCAGCATTTCCATAGGAGAGCTCTGCAAAGGGATTTGCAGGGATGCTACTGATAAGAACAGGGAAGGCTGGTTATCCGAAATTCTTTAGCAACAAAAGCAGAGCAAAAAATGGCTAGAGGAAGCTCATGCTCCCTCTGGCATATGCTTGCTGCAAAAACAGAAATCAGACGTTAAAGATAGAGTCAAGGAAGCCATTAAGACCGTGATGCTGTAGAAACAAGGGCATGTAAGGTTATGGAAGGGAAGGACTTTTGATGATGCACATGAATTGCTAGAAGTCAAATGTATAGGAGGCAAAAATGGAATTCAAGAGAAGTTTATGATAAGATGAATCCAAAGAAGCAGGGAAAAGGCATGGCCAGATGTTTAGGTATGGTCAGTAGCAAGTAAAATATCCCTAATAGGGACAAAAATGAAGAAGTGGTAGAATTATTTTATTTCAAATTTTATTCAAAACTAATGCCTTCTGCTAGTAGTTCTAAATATAGCTGACCTAAAAGCAACCCTGATCTCCAGAAGATAATAGGTTCCTGAGTGATTTGGGTATAGTTTTGACATACTGTTTTGTTATCCTGGAAATGAAGTGTCCAACAGTGATTTTAGGAGTGCAAGTTACTAGAAGGAAGTCAGAAAGGGATAGCTATGAGCAGAGAAAACTTAAAGTAAGTAAAAGTCGTCTATTTCTGTTCTGTGCTACAAGCTGAGATGGTGGAAATGGACTGTTGTGAAATCCAAATCCTGATTACCACAAAACTAAAGAGTGTATTAAGAAGTGAGCACAGCAGCTCAGAAGAAGAGCTTGTAGAGCCCATACCATGACTTCTTCCCTTTATTTCATACAGCTAAAATACAACAGCAATCTGAAGGGAATTTTGGTTGTGACCAGCATCACTGAATTGCTGCCAGTTCCTACTGGAAAGACACAAAAAAGGGGGAAAGACATGAAAAAAGGGATATCACCGACTAAGGAGATGAAGAACTAATCATGACGTTGATCTTAAGAGACAGAGTCCAGCAATTATCAACCACTGAAATTACCTTTCATGCCTGGACAAAAGGCAAGATAAATATTAAAGGAGAAAGTCCTTAAAAAGTGCCAGATAAGGGAACTAGGTGAAATTAATCTATGTTCTGGGAGAAAACATACAGTTTAACTGATGTATGAGCCCTTCACTGGCTGTTGGGAATCCGTGCTAGCCACAAGGTAGTAAACTGCATGGGGAAGTATGGAAGAAAAATGCTGTTAAGACCAATGTGTCACTGAGAGTAATAAGAATACAAAGACTATTGTAACAGGTGCAGTATGTCTTGATTTGAGAATATCCCTGTGATGTGATATCTTACACAGTCCTACCACTATATGGGTTCAGGCAAAGTAGAGGATCAAAATCCAGCAGGCAATATGTACAATGGTACCTTTCCGATTTTTTTAACACTCATTAGACTTACGTGAGTAAAAAGACATGTAAGTCTAGAAAAGTGCATGAGATGCTCTAAATGGATTAAAAACTAGAAATGCTGTAGAAAAAAAATGAGCAAAACAATTAAAAATTTATATGGATATTAGATGGGTCAGAGAACCTGAGCACTTATTAAGATGACTGTAATAAAATTTCTAGAAATTAACTTTGAACTTTAGGTGTATTGATTTTAAGATGACAGGCTTAAATAAAATATTGCTTTTTATTAATAATGTCTTTCAGAATAAAAGTACCCTAAAGGGGGGCATAAAATAACAGTAGCAGGATTTCAGATATGAAAATTTAGAATGAGCATAAACTAAGGTAGTTACTTGATTTATCACAAAGAGAGAATACAGAATTGCTATTTCATGGTAATAGAAACTTCATAGATTTTAAGACTAGGGCAAAATGTTATGACAGGACAAGTTAATGCATGCTCTAATCTCTGCATCAAAAGCCTCACTTCTTTCTAAGCTAGAGCCCATCATCTGAAAAAGTCAGTCTGGGTTTGAAAGCCTCCAGTCATGCGGGTTGCATGGAGTCCCGATAAATTGTCCCATTGCTTACTTGCGGTCTCTTATATCTATTCGAGAAAAAGCTCATCAGTGCAGTAGAAATTTCTGCTTCTCACCATTGACTGTAAAAGTGTCTGTGAAGACCAGCTCAGATATAGACACCACACTGCTGACATCTGGATTTGGTCGAGTCAATCCCACTCCAAATGCCAATTATTTATTATCTTGTTCTCACTAATGCTGCTCACAGAACTAACGTCACCTCTGTCTGCATTTGCAACACCTTTTGTTAACAACAGTAACACATCGGGAACTCGTATTCAATGCGTTATCTACTGTGATCATATTATTACTGCTTTTTGGGATACAACTTCTCATCTTGCAATCATGAGTGTGTTCGTTGTTTCTAGATGCATAATCTGCCATTTAACTGCGATAAAGCGCGAGTTGATCAAATGAGTCTGTTTGATGATGTGCTTGGGCTGCAATCTCATTATTTTTATCTGCCAAACCTTGCATTATCTGAGAATTTTAATGATGTTGATTTATTTTCCCTCCAGAACATGAGGAAAGTTGTTGAATGACATAGAAGAAACTCCTTTGGCCCTGATTAATCATTTCTTCTTGGGAGGAGGAGTCCAGAATTACAAATTAATATTTCATGATTACCTTTAATATAAGCTGTAGTGATTTAATATACAAATGCACACATGTATCAGAATATTCTGCAAGGGTAAATCAAATTATCATTAGCTGAATATACTACGATGGTATAGTTTCTTTTCTTGTGTACACTTTTGGATTAATTATAAAACAATCAGATCTCTCTGCTGGTGTCTATTTTCCACGCTCTGATGGAAATAATTATTATACCATTTCAAATGCTGTCTTATGACACCATGTTTACTGATTGTTTCCCACATAAACCTTTTCTCTGGGGTTTTAGAACATTTGTTGGTATCATTTTAATATTAAGATTTTAAGACTTTTAAAAAATTTTTAATCTACTTAAGTAAATTTTGTTCCTAAATTTACTATTTAAAAGGAAATGTCATTTCTAGAAGTTGTTCACTCTTTATATCAACATACCCTGATTTTTTTGTCTTCCACTTTATCCTTCTACCACTCTTTCCCAGAAGAGGAGGAGGAGGAAAAGGTATTAGACTCAAAAATAAAAAAATCCTAAATTTTTGAAAATGGAAATGGTTCACTTCATCTCTTTGTTTTGTCTTTCAGGAAAGCAAAAAGTTACACATATTTGGAGAAAACATGCTTTTGAAAATCTATATTCATTTATGAGAAATGATTGTCTACCTTTTCTGCATTTTGATGAAACATAGATCCCTAGTTCTCTGAAGACTCTGAAACCATAAAACCATAAAACTACAAAGACTTCCGAAGCGTCTCAATATGTTAAAAGAACAATTTAATTGTTAGTTGTCCCTTGGCAGTTCATATGTGTAGACAACAACTGACAAGGGTCAGTTTGTATTTACTTACTATAGTGGTTCATCGGGGCTAAAAAATCCAACCAGGGTCTTGGAAAGACTTGAGCAAATAGTTGGTACTGATGCTTCATGGTGCTTTCGGCTGCCTAGTCATCCCTGCCTGTGTTTTAGGCTGACTATAACTGTTTACATTACAGTCACATTTCTAGTGCCAGTTTGTCTGTTGTTCCAGGAACCCTGTATTTGGTTTCTCAAAATTCAAAGAAAGAAATGAATATATCTCTGCCTATTGGCAGATACCAAGACCTGCACATGAGATGGGTGCTATGCCTTTGAGGAGTATGGTCTTTCTCTAAACTGTAAAGTCTGCATGACAGAATTTTCTATTTACAATCTTGGGACTCCTTCAAATATGTGGGTTTCAATTTTCAAAGAATGTTCAGATATTACAGGTTCCAGATTTCATTAAAAACTAGTAGAAATCTAATAGGATCAAAGCAATATGGAATGGTTTCATGAGAGATGTTTAAACAGGACCTCACAAGCCTGTTGGAGGGAAGGATTGTAAAATCATGAATGATATGGAGAAACTCTACAGGGAAGAATTCTTTGCTGTCTCTTTCAACACAAGAACCACGGTCATCAGTGAAACTAACAGAAATGGAATTAAGATAAGCCCAAGGATGGAACTTGGAGATAAACTGTGGAACTTCTAGGAGTGCTATGCTACAAGTTGGCACAAAAAATACCGAAAAACAAACAAACAAAAAAACCAGATGGACAAAATTCTAAAAGAAGATGGGGAGATCCTAGCTCCAGAGACATGATCTTTGGTTTCCTGAGTCACTGTCCACTTGCCCTTTTCTGTTATTGACCATTGCTATCTCTAGCATACTTTTACTTTCCATGCCAAAGTTAGGTCAAATAACCCTTTCTAAGGATTAAAAAAAAAGCCTTGCACCCTGTTCCCATAAAGGACAATAAATATATTACTGACTAAAGAAGCAATAAATATATCACTGACTAAAGAAACTAAAGATACCTTCATCTTCTCAAAGAAGCATTAAATAAACTCCAAGGAAAGATTATCAATAGCTAACAGATGAAGTTTCATAAGGAATGCCCTGTTGGACTGTGTTTTGTAAAACAATGTCAGGTGCCCAGGGAAATGGTGAGCGATCATGACAGGGTTGGGTAGAAGAGGTCCTAAAAGAAAAGACAAGCTGAAAATACCTTGGCAATTTAATGTTGACAAAATATTTTTTCTAGAATTACCTTGTGAACAAAACTCTCAAGTGTATGTGGTTTAATGATTTCATCATTATGAAAGCTGAATCATGATTGTTTACCGCATATATGGCTTTTACTTCTTTTGTAATTTAAGAAGTGGGCATAACATTTTTGTGTTGTTTTATAACATATTTTATGTTTGTGCATGCATCTGTTTTTGTCTGCCTGTCCTTGGCCAACACTAACTTATGTATCTACTCATCGGTTTCAAAAATTGTGAACTGAGAGATTCCAGGCACAATTTCTTCTTACTTGTTATTATTAGTTTATTTATTTATTTTGAATTAAACCATAAATAGCTCCTATTGCTTTCCCTTTAGGAGAAGAAAGCAAGCATATTAGAGGTCAGAATCCACGTAAGAACTTTTCCGGAAGGTGCTTCATTAGCTGCAGAGTTCAGAATTTGACTTCAAATGATCTAAGAAAAAGAACTTGTCTGTCTGTGATTTGTAAAGCCTTCAGTGCCTCAATATCCAGTCAAGGTTATTGGTTTAAAAGCAGGATAGTTGCATGATAAACCTCTCTGTTTCTTAGCCTTGATGAGAGATGTCGAGAGCTCATGCAAGCAATTACCTTCACAAAAGACAGGGAGCTCAAGCCTTGAAGAGAGTCAAGGCCTAGAGCAGTCCAGCTCCCAGGAGAAGAAGGAGCATTTAGAAAAGTTTGGTTTTGTTTCTCAAATACTTTCTTTTCACTCTGGTATCTACTCTGAGCACAAACAGCTTTTTTACTCCTGGGGCTCTCAGTCTAGTTTCAAAAGCTTTAAATTCCCTAAAAAACCCTGTATGATAGACTTTACTGAAAGTTGCTGCAGAAGGACAAGTTTCCAGTGTTCGTCACTCAGTTTGATGACACCTCTTCACCTTCTGCTCCTGCAGCTCTGTATCCTCCTCTGAGAAGAGCAATTTCTCAACAGCAACAGGAAAAGCATCAATTAAAAGTCATGGTAAAAATACCAGCTAAACACAGGATTTCACTTACTAAAGTCTCACAAGGTGTACAGCAATCTTATTTTCTCTCTCTTTATAAAGCAATGCAAATGCTTTCTCTAGTTAATTATATGTACAGTTTCTGAATTCATGAAAAACATATAAAATATTATTTTGTACTAATAGTGTTAATTGACTTAATGGCTAAGCTAGCAAAGTAGTTCTCTGTAGGTATATCAGTGATAGTTGAATCCACAAGTCAAGAAAAACTACAGCATTTAAAAACCCTATTGCAGATTTGCATTTGAATAGGGGCCGGAATGTCTCTAGCTTAGGTAAATCTAAGTGTTGTATCAGACTGTGAGAAAAGGCTTGGATTTTCAAAATCCCAAATTCCAAAATCTTCCTTCAATTTTAAAAGCCGAGGATGATCATAGCACTCTCTGCTGCTGAAATAACACAGGTGCCTGCAGGAAAATGCAATGGTCACATGCCAGGACATAGCTGAGTTCCCAAAGCACCCAGAGCGATTTCAAGGTTGTCTAACCACGCAATGCGGCCGTTTCATTCATCAGGGAAATGCAGTGAATTGGGCAGTGAAATGCAGCCAAATCAGCAGCTGCTTAACCGAGTACCACTTACTTACACAGTATTTTCACCATGCACCTCTTATGGATACTATACCTAACCTGCACAGCAGAGGGAATGTGAAAAAGACAGCAGTGCAATTATCCACACTGGAATTCAGCCAGGGCTTTGCAGACAGTATATGCAACCATGCAGAATGAAAATTAAGGAGTGTGTTTAGTGACCTGAAGCTGCAAAGGCCTGAGATTTTCAACTCATTCGGCTGGTGAATGGTGCCCAGGCCTATACCTCTCACTGGTACTACTCTCACCACCAGTTTTAGCACCCAAAATAGCACATCCTTCCTCATCTTACAATTAACCAAGTGTGCATGAATCATCAAATGCTGGTTCACCACATCCAGCATGATTACTGTGTAGAAAGTCACAGCTGCAAAATCTGAGTATACATCCGTCTGAAGGCCAGTAACACAGAATTATGCCAGTGATATGGAAGGTACCTGTTGAATAGCACAAGTTGCTGCTGTTATTTGCAGTCACTCACGGATAATGAGCCATGAGATGGAGCCAGTGTGGCTTCAGTGTGTGGTATGTGGCTGCACGCAGTTATATGCAGAGACTGGAAGTTACTTCATGGGGAAGAAATGGAAAGAAAAAAAAAAGACTGGAAATGGAAAGCAAAAGTGAATTATTAAAATTGTGACTGATTAGTGGACAATTAGTGCACAAAGGAGACCATATGAACTCTAGGATATCTGGTAAAGCATATTTGTAAAAGACTTTTAAAGCTTTTCATACTGCAGACAGTTTTTCCCATTACAGTTGAATATAGTAGATAAATATCAATTTATTACATTTGGNAAGGAGACCCTATGAAATCTAGGATATCTGATAAAGCATATTTGTAAAAGACTTTTATACTGCAGACAGTTTTTCCCATTACAGTTGAATATAGTAGATAAATATCAATTTATTACATTTGGCAAATGGTTCATTGAATTCTGCATCCTGCTCCTGGTTCTTTAAGGGTAAATTATCAAGCCAAAAGAGGGAAGCAACAGGAAAACTCCATAAATAGAGTCTCTTTGTGTCCATTTTTGAACTGGGCTTGCAAACATGTTCATTACCATTTCCTTACCACTAAATTTTAGTGTTGCAATTGGATTCAAAATAATCCAAAAATTTCTAACCTTTTCTGGGACAGGATGAATGTGTGGCCACCACCATACGCCATACCTTGTACCAGTGTGAGCTGATTGTACATAGAAAATATTCCAAGAGAAAGTAAATGCTTTTGCTGCCTTTTTTGTTTTTACTGAAAAAAAAACCATCCAAACCAAACCAAACCAAACCAAAAACAAACAAAAAACCAGAAGCACAACCTTGGATTTCACTGTGAAGCAACAAAATAGCTAAGAGCAGATTGGGTCATTGACGAGAGATAAGGGATGTACGTTGAAACACAGGCAATTCCATCTCCATGTGAGGAAGAACTTTCCTGTGAGGGTGCCAGAGCCCTGGCACAGGCTGCCCAGAGAGGCTGTGGAGTCTCCTTCTCTGGAGATCTTCCAAACCTGCCTGGATGCCACCCTGTGCCACGTGCTCTGGGTGTCCCTGCTGGAGCAGGGGGTTGGACTGGATGATCTCCAGAGGTCCCTTCCAACCTCAACTATTCTGGGATTCTGTGGTAGAGTTCAGGATCATTCATTCTTTGTTTCTTCAGGTAGCAGAGACCTTTTCTCCTTCCCAACAGGATAAAAAGGGCACTGAAAGGCAGCAACTTTCCTGCACACACCAAAGAGCAGAGGACAGGTCCTTCCAAGGCTCAGCTCATCCTGTATCTGCTCTTAGCTGCAGATCTGCAGTGCTCCAGCTGAGACCTGAAGTTATGAGTCACCATCCATCAACTGGGCTGGTGGAGTTAACAAGAAAGTATGAACAAGCATAAAAGACCCATAGGAAAAAGATTTGGTAGGAAATGATATCCAAGATGAGGTATACACAGCCCTGCATATAAAATATGCCAAAGTATCTGCAAATACATAAAGAGATACTGTAAAAAATTACACTCCAAAGTCAGGCCAATCAGAATCTGAAGTTATAGGCATAAGCTACAGCAAAGAAAGTATTCAGAAATATCTTTATAAATGTATAACCTTTTAAGCACTGGAACAAGCTGTCAAGGCAGGTTATGGAATTGCCAGCAATGGTGCTATTCAAGGCTGGATTTGACACTGCCCTATTAGGGATGATGTACGTAGAGCTAAATCATTTCTGCCATGATGCAGCTTCTTTCCAGCCAAAATGAGCCAAATGTAAATGTGATGTGCATTGATACATACTAAGTACAAGGAACAAAACTCCTGCTAAATGAGATCAATGCACAGAAAAGGTGTATCTAATAAAGAACCTTAAATAACCCGGTCATAGAAATAAGCATTATCTTGAAGGAGTAGAAAAATGAAAGTGAGAAGAGTTCAGACAATTGTGTAAGGTATTTGAAGAGGAAATATCCTCTACTTTCTGCAAAGAATGCATTTATCAATTAAGAGCATTAAATATATTTTCAAGTGCAAAGAAAACTACCCCTCTTAGCCTTAGACTTTTTAACTGGAAACACGTACTTCTCCTTAATCAGACCCACTTTTCAAAGGGCTTACAGAAATGCTCCTGGTAAATTGGAAGCAACTCAAATGACAGCTACCAATCTGTTAGTTACAGATGGAGAGCTGAGGAAGCTGTTTTAATTAAAAAAATATATTTGGAGACAAATTCTCACTGGAGTCAGCAGGAAGAAGGGACAATATATTTTGTAATTCCCATACGATGTATTTGTATTTCCTCTGCTATAATGGTGGACCTCGCACATGTTGCAAACCAATACTGGTGCTGTGTGCTTGGGCAATAGTCCAAGGACAAGTGCTTTGGTTTTAGCTGGACCTCTGAATTATTGAGCAAGAGAGCTGTCACTACACCTCCTGGGATGGAGTAACTGCTGGGGATTTCTGAACTGATAAGAGGAAAAGAGGCTTTCCCATTTAGCACCAGAGGAAAAGCTAGTCTGCAGTCTGTAGGTCCCATCAGTTTATGCATGTAAGTTATGTATGTATAGTTTATATAACTTTAGTTGTTAGAGTCTAAGCAGTGAATCTAGGGTTCCCCATGGAGTTTTTATGAAGAGAGATAGGTGCCTGCAGGGATGAACTCAGCTCATCCTAAATATGTTCTCAATGAAGGTCCAATTGACTACTAATTATTATTAGGAAGGAAATTGAGGTCATATCACTTCAGCTGAGGCAGAAGCATTTGGGAGAGCTGCAGTGAGGTGATAGAAACCCTGAGCGTGGCCTGAGGCAACATGTGCAGGTGCCGTCCCTCTCTGCAGGGAGTGTGTGACCCACGTGTGATACCTCATCTGCATCGTGTGGGTGTAGCAGAGCATCCCAGACAGACTTCTGCTCTTCTACCCCCCAAAAATGATGTTATGGAGGGATCATCCTTTCCTATGAAATGGAAAAAAAAAACATAACTCCGTAGAGAATATAATAGCTAGAGGGTATACCAGATCATGGAAATACTATCAATATGGAGAATATTTAACCCCATTCATGCAAGTTATTTGTCTTATTTGCCCATCCATATAGTCTTATTTTTACATTTTTTATTTTTATTTTTTCCAGCATCCTTTTTGAGTTGTTATTCCCATTTCCTACCATGAAAGTTAAGAATGAACATTTTCTGATTTAGGACGAAGCATTTGCATTTCCTTAATCATCTGCTAAGTGGGTGGGGACATGAATTGCTACAATACACAAAATGCCAGATTCACTGTATTCCTATGGCAGGGAACTGTAGGGTTATTACACCTCTTTGTTCTAAGATGTCAAACCGCTAGGAGATGACCATATAACGTTACATTCATATGGAATTTGCTTTGCTGCAGCAGCAAAAGGACAAAAACAAAGTCAAACTTTCCTCTTGAAACATCATTCCAAAGTTGAAACTGTAATCAGCGAGTCCATTCCTTGAAGCAAAGGTTAGGAATGCCGTGATACTTCGAGCAGCTCTAAACTAGAGCTAGTGTGAACTTTAGCCCTCAAATTTGTCTTCTGAGGGTTAAAAAAATACTTTCAGCATCTGTACTAGGACGCTTTTTTCCCCTGTAATTTCCCCTGACATTACTATTAATGATAATGATGAGACATCTCAAATTTACTCAGGGGTGATCACCTGCCATTATTTCAACAACTGCTAGAGTTGTCGTCCAAAAGAAGTTAGATGACCGAAATGATCTGAGATAGTAATAACTGCCTGGAGTCTTATCTGCTCTTGCCTTGTCTCCTTCTTCCGTTTGGGAAACTGGGCTAGTGAATGGAATAACCAGGAATCTTAACCAAAAAACCCTGCATCATAAGTGAAATCTCGGCCATCTGTTTTGCACTGTCACGTCAGATATGGGGCTGCTACTGAAAACGATCAGTCCATTGCTTCCTAAAGGAATATTATGTGCAGTTCTGGGCTCCCCAGCACAAGAGGGATATAGAACTTCTAGAGAGGGTTCAGCGTACAGCAATGAAGGTAATTAATATCTATCTTGAATATCTATCTTATGAGGAAAGACTAAGTGAGCCTGTTTAGCCTGGAGAAGATTGAGGGGAGGGGATCTTATCAACATATACAATTACCTGAGGGGTGAATGTAAAGAGAATGGGGCCAAACTCTTCTCCATGGTGGCTAGCAACAGGACAAGGGGTGATGGGTACAAGTTGAAACTCAAGAAGTTCCACCTCCATGTGAGGAAGAACTTCTTTCCTGTGAGGGTGCCAGAGCCCTGGCACAGGCTGCCCAGAGAGGCTGTGGAGTCTCCTTCTCTGGAGATCTTCCAAACCCGCCTGGATGCCACCCTGTGCCCCGTGCTCTGGGTGTCCCTGCTGCAGCAGGGGGTTGGACTAGATGATCTCTAGAGGTCCCTTCCAACCTCAACCATTCATTCAAGATTTTGCACCTTTTTATAATACCGTTAGTATTATTCCTGTAAATAGTAGCAGTCAAAACATTAGTGTGTTGTGGGATACTCATGGAGCTTAACAGTATCAAAATGCTGAGTGAGAAATAACCTCTCCCCTGAAAATCTTCCAGGCTTCATAGACTGGACTTGCAAAGATTACGAAATATTTTCTCACATCCAGTTAACTGTTAATCCATGCTTCTAAAAAATAAGCATCTTTCGTAATACCAAAAGTATAACTACAGTGCAATTACACGGTAGTTACATTTTTAACCTAAGATTTCCATTAATCTCTATAATGATATACTTTATTACCTGATCAAAAATAATGATGGTATAAAGTTACTTAATTAATATACCTGCATTTAAAAATACACAGTGAGATCCTCAGCTGAGTTAAGTCGCCATCTCTGATGATATCACTGTGGTTCCTGAGCATTAAAAACCAAATCCTGGGAGCAATAATATCTCAATTATGTAGTTAACCTTTTGGTTATATTAATTAGTGAAGATTAGACATGGGATATCATAATTATGTCATGTAGATAACATCCCTTTGAAATTGCATTGTGAATCCAAACACAAAAGGCACCTAAATTTCCACCACCCTAAGTGGGAAACTGGGCAATTGAGTCACTTTGCTAAAAAAAAATTCTTGCCTATTTTTTGTGGCAGCAGTATATAAACGTATTGAAGGAAATGCAACTAAAGCTTCAACTGATGTACTCAGGACCTATGAATATGTTGCTTTATGGCCTGTCCAAAGACAAACTTCATGTACAGGCACTGTTTAGAGCTCTCTGGGACAGATGAATCTGGACTCTCTGAAGCAAAATGTGTGGACCAACAACCTCTACAATTATCTGAAAAGGGACATCAACAGAGGAACAAGCAATCAACGGAAGGTGTTATTTGCCACTTCAGTATCTTTTGCTTTTCCTTTAACTTGCTACACAAGCAAGGTAATGCCACATTGGCCTGCTCTTGGACACCACCCTCCTGAAACCCGGCAGTAAAGTTTGCCAGAACTTGGCAGCAAGCATGAATTTGCTTCATCTTCCTCATTCTTTCTGCCCTGCTATGCAGAACTACTTTTCCTGTGCCTACACCAGGAATGTGTCTACACCATCCACAACGTTCAGTACAGACGACTCACTAAGAGGCTATGATGGCAACTGTGTGTATGAGGCTGACCCCAGTTCCTTGGGGTCTTCTGCCTCATTCTTCCCTTTCTTTTTTGGAATTTGGCCCATCATCTCCTTTGCACCAAGGTACCTTGACAGCTGCTCCAGACATCCTGGGTGCGGGACCTATGAAATGGATGCACACAGAGGACGGAGAGGTAGAAGGTGGAGGGCTGCCCATGTGCAGTCCTGCAGAGCTTTTCTGGACATGAGGAATGAACAAATGTGTTATTTTGTAGGTGTTTGTTTCAGTTTTAAGAAGAAATATAGGACCCTCCTTCAAACCTTTAGTTTGTGACTGCAGATTTAGCTCTCTCTCTCACTGTAGCATAAGATTGGGCATGATTATAACAAAAATGAGTGGAGATTCAGAAATTAGCTGCAAAAAGGTGGAGAGTTAGGTCCAGACATAGGATTTGCAGACATTAAAAGGCAAAAGCAGGAAGGCTTTTGGGTCTGGACTGCCTTGCAGAGATTTTGCATAGAGGATCATCACTGCTGTTCAGACTCATGCTATGGTGAAGTTAGGACCAACATGGACATGACTGCACAGAAGAGTGCTCCCCAGCAAGCCTTTTGGGGTGCATTTTCATGTTCTCTTTCAGCATACCTTCCTATAAAACTAACTAACCACACAAACACGTTAAACATGCTGGTAAAACAACAAGAAAATGAGCAAAACCAATCCTCCTGCTAAAGGAATTGGATTTTGTGATTGTTCTTCAGCTGCACCTTCTCTTGCCCTGGTGTCACGCAAAGGAAATCTGCACAGCTGATCTCAGACTTCACAAACAGAGGGATTAGGTACTACAGATACTGACAGGCCCCTTCACTCACAGCCTTGCAAACTCTACCACCATAATCTCCTCTTTGAGATAAAGTCCATCAATCTTTTTCGTACACCCAACCATTCCCCTCTGCCCCTTCATGCAAAACTGAAGGAGAAGCATTCATCAGAAACGATGCTGAAAACTTTCCTTTCCTTCCTGATTTGCCTGCTATTTTAACTTACTGTTGTCTGACCTCCATCAAAGTCAGGTTAACTCATATCCATTTTCAGTGCTGAGCTGACTAGCTTTCAATAACAATTTCTCCTTTGTTTTATAACAGAAATCAATAAAACTGCCCCTCTCTCACATTGGCTGAGCTTCCAGCAACGTCATTTGCTCTTCATTGTTGCTACTGCTTTATTTTGCTTTCTTCTACCTCTTTTTTTTTTTTTTTTTGGCAAGGCACAGATCAATTTAACAAGATGAAAACGACTTAGACTTTCACTCAAGGTAAAATCTGCACTTTATAACCCAGGATGTAATTTACAATCCTGTCATTAAGCTCGGTTAATCCTATTATTATGAAGATAAATAATTACCCATAGCGAAGAAAGGGATTCCCAACAGAGTAGAATTATATTTTCCATCAGTAATGAAAAATATCCCTGCCGCAGTGACACTGGAAATACAGATAGTGAGCACTCCCAAGAGTCCCAGGAAAGGTTTGCTTCGGAGGCAGTCCTTCATGGAGCTCGAGAGGGTAGCAGTCAGGAGAATCAGCATCAGGCTCACCAAAATCTTGCCCCTGGCCAAAAGACTGGTCTTGTGGAAGTCCTTCCAGAGGCTGAAGGACGCGAGGGAGTAGAGCTGCAGGTCTTGGTGATCCAGCTGCATCTTGTGCATCAGTTTACAGAATTCGCTCTCCCACTTCTCCCCAATGAGGTCCTGGGTGACAGAGCCATACGTTTGGAGGTAGTAAGTGATTTGGATGGCTCTGGCTGATTTGACTCTCTGGTCCTTGCTGTTTGGCACTTCCGTGACCCCTCCGAGCTGGTGGCCAATAAAACTTCTCCTTCCATCCTGGGAGGGAAAGTAAAAAAGATGAGCATGTGGTTATCCTGCACAAGTGATACTGCTCGTCTCTACTTTTCTTTCTGAAACATGCAGAGAGCGTGAGTCAAAGGCCACTGCAGTCAACAGGAGTCTCGTCATTCACTTCAGTGGGCTTTGGGTTGCATCCCTATTCCCTATTCCCTCTCTCTCTCTCTGTTTCTTACTCGTTACAGACTCATCTGCAATTCCGTGCTGCAGTTCAGGGACTACCCAGTTATTCACTGCAGACCCAGGTGTTCAGACTGAAATGTTGCATGCAAGCTCCTCATCCATGCGAGAGGTTCACTTTTCCACATTTTAACTGTGGTAGACAACAACAAAACTCCAATTACGGAAGAATAAAACATTTGAGAAGATCAATTTATGGAACATTTGTGATTTCTTGGTACTCTGCAACTGCTTTTTAAAAATCATGGATTTTATAGAAAATAAGGTACCAGTTCCAACCTCGGTGCACAGATGTACATCCACAGAGTGTAATATAGCTACTCTGGCTCCAGAACAGTACATTTAATATCACACTTTGTGAATTGTTTATTTGAACTTTCAATTTACCCTCCTCCTCAATTTAGCTCAGATTTTCTGTATATTTCAAGAATACACACTGATCTCACTTTCTCACTTGTTTCGGTATGTGCTAGGACAGAGTGGTAAGCTCCATGGCAATCAGCAGAGGATACATTCGATGCATTCAGGGTCTGCACTAGTGTATTTGCAGGGCCTGATTGATTGATTTTTGTAGAAATATCTGGTCTTTTTTAAATGCTTTCTTTCTTGTTTTGTAAGGTTTTTTTTTTAGCAACTGGTTATTCTAAAATGGTGCTCTAGAATAACTGCAGTCTGGCCTATTAAACTGCCCTATCAAACACCAAACCCAAATGCATTAAATTAGATATAAATGCCCTAGTACAAGTAATTTTATTTTCTTCTCAAAAAAATCTAAAACTGGGATTAAATGTCTGCTTTAAACCAATTAACAGACCTTCACTTCTTTTTTTTTCTGTAAATAGGACGGTTAATATATAAACCATCTTGCAGGTGTGAGTCACAGGAGATATTACTCTTTGCCTCGAGGTATTTTGGAGTGAGCTGAGTGACAGCTCGAATTTGGGAGACACTCTGTCCTGCACAAACACATGGCAACGCTCATCCGCAAAAGTCTAAAACCATTTGAAGGAGACACTTTTAACTTCTTTCATGCCCCACATTGTTTCTGTAAACACTTGCATGGCATGCAGGTCACAACCTGAAGTTCCAAGTTCTGTGCTACACAAAAGGTCAGCCTGTTATGTTCATAATGATTGCTGTTGTTAAGAAAAATCATCGAAGCAAGGTACCAGATTGTATGAAACATAGATAACTTCTGGATTGCCTGCTCTTTGAATAAATAAATACCAGAAACAGAGACAATGCTGAAGATATTTTATATACTCACCTTGTATTTTCTGATCCTCCTCTACAATACAGAAATTTATAACTTTGCTTTCATGGCAGTAACTCACATCATTGTTTTCAGCATTAGTCCAGGGAATGTGATGCAGCGATTTTCAGAAACTCATTTTTTCCCTATTCCCAGTCGTTATTTCCCACGGAAATAATGGCTTCTGGCGAGGTGTCCTGCCACAAGCTGACATAAAAGGTGATTTGCAGTCTGATGCCAGCTGCCCAGATCACCTGAAGCCTCATTAAAAATGTCATATAAGCAGGGACAGCTTGCAGATAGGGGCAGCTGCTGCTGTTTGGAGTCCAAAAACCCTTATCTCTAGCACATCATGCAAAAATCCTGTTCTGAACTTGCAATTTCTAGGTTTCCTATGGAAGGTCACACCTAACACACACACTTACAAGAAGTCCCTTTCAAAGCTTCGTTAATTAATACTTGAGCAATGCAGCCCTGGTTGGTAGCAGAGGCAACTTCACAGTTAAAAATTGCCTTTGGTGTCACTTCATATTTTAGGGAGCAATGTCATGTTTCCCCACTATTTATGCAGTTTTGACATTCAGATGCTTTTAGCCGCTGCAGGACACTTTAGCAGAACAGCTCCCATCTGAGACAACAAACTGCAATTTAGACTCCATTGATTCACTCTGCAGCACTGCAAGGTTACTGCACACTTGGTGATGGCCATCTGCCTTCCTCTGCAAACGGTGCACCGAACGACAGCTACATTTCAAGGGAAGCAACAGAACAGTCACAAACAAATCATATTCTGCCGTATCTTCCACAAAACAGAAGATAACAGCTATTTGTTACTCTGATGTATAGTAGGGCACCCCGCTCATATGTCAACAAAATAGAGAGCATTCAGGCAGAATCAAGGAAATCACAGATGCTGAATTGCTCTGAGGGCGTTTTATCCATCCCCTTCCTTCAAAAGGAAGATTATTCCCTATGTATATAAGAGTTTTACCTTTTCTGCTTTCAAATGATGCAAACAAGAACCTGCTAGTGAGACATCAAGGAAAATGAGGACATTTTCTAGTACAATTCATATGCCTTGATGCTCCATGAGGCACTGAGGTCTCATTCTGATAGGAAGGGCTTGATCAAAGCTCTGCTTCCAACCTCAATGGGCAAGGCAGGTGAAAAACGCGAAAAGAAATTACATTTATTATACATTATAAATGGGACCTGCAGGGTGGGAAAAATGAAGGCCCAGCATAGTCAACATTCATCATTTCACAAGGACTTCTGAGTTAGGAGCTTCACTGCTTCCCCATGGCTGACAGTGATGGGCAAGCTAGGGGAAATATTTGACCAAAACGTCTGCTCAGCTATTCTCTGGGACTGCCTTAGTAAAAGAAGAAGACATGATTAGCAGGGAGCCCAGAATAGGTCTAAGATTTAAGAAACAAATGAGGCCACCTGTAAAACCAAGGCCTGAAGACAAGATACTTTTTGAAGGGGATCCTCTCATTCTGGCCAGGGAAAAAAGCACTTTCTGATGGTCAATTAGCTCCTCATTCCTGCTATGCCTCTACATGATGTTGCCTGTAACAGATCCCTTACATGTTTTTCCTGAACAAATTTCTACTCCCTGATCTTCTTTACAGGAAAGCGAAACCTCAAAATAATGTAATAATAACATTTAGTGGGTAAGCACCATTTTACATCCTTGAATCTTCAGGGGATCTACAGCAGAAGATAATCTCCATCTTTCCCAAAGCCACTAGTATGGCTGGAGTCTGAACTTTGATTCCCAGACTTCATTTATGCATCTTTCTTTCTGTTTTCCATATATGTCTCTCACTTTCTTTTTGCCTATCTAATTAGCACTTCACTCTATCTATTCTCTCAAAGGACTAAAAGACCCGTTATCCCTTCTGATGTCGCCTAATTTGATCCTAATCTAAGCATCATTAAAAATGACATGAAATACAAATGTCTTGATGGGACGTGTGATATCTGATCTTAAATGGGGGCCAAGCAAAACCTTTTGCTTTGATGATGAGGTATTAAAATGTTTTATATATGTACTCTCCTCTTTTTTTTTTTTAATAAACATCCAAAGATGTCTGGTAAATTCAGATTCTGAAATCAAGGTGGAGGGGAGCTAAGGACTCTCAGAGGTGAGAGGCGACAGAAACCTAAAGCAGTGTCCTCCTTTTCCTCCAGAATGATGGATTTTGCCATCTGCATTTATGCAGACCTTGGCTTGAAGATGTTTGAAAATCAGGGCTCTTCATCCACTTGGAGTAAAAATCTCTCATGCTGAGAGGATGAATGCAAAGAAACCCCCTGAACCATTATCTGCAGTATTTCATGCTAGAAATATTTCTACAAAGCACACTTAAATATCCAAAGTATCCTTAACGTTGTAAACAATTGTAAAAATTTGGCTTGCACCAGAGCTGAGCATGGGATCTCCCGGAGTAATCAAAAACATCTGCTACCACTGAGCTAAATAGCCTTTACTTGTGCGATAGTAGGTATGGATCCTCTGTAAATACAGTCCAAGGGGGCACTAGTGATACTTCCTTATCGTTAAATTATCCCAGGACCTTTTCTGTTTGCCTAGTGATTACAGAACCGTGGCTGAAATCACGACTGAACACACTGCACCGTCCTGCGTGGTGCCTGCTCATCCACTGCCTTCCCCTGGGCTGCTGTGATCTCTGCATCCCGTGGCAGCGATCCCTCTCCTTCCTCCAGCTGACACCTGCCTCCTCCGCTTCCCTTTCACGGGATGCTGGAGGATTTGTGTGCACTTCATGTAGTGGAAGCTCACCGAGGGGTTGACATCTATTTTAGGTCCCTGATACCACTCCGATGACTCTTAGCCCAAATATATTCTTAGAATCATCGATAGCAATTTTTTTTTTTTTTTTTTAACTGCTACCTGTTATCAACGGAGTGATGGCTGAATTAAGGATCTCCTGATTAAACTAATTATAGAAATGTTAGGGAAAGGCATGTAAAGCTAGTTAAACTCCCTTTTATCTTAATGTCTTAAAAATATCCTATGCAACCAGGGATGTCTGTTGAAATATATTGTGCGTTAAGCATCCTAATGAGATCAGTGCCCATGTTTCTCCCCATGATAAGGACATTCCTGCTCTACCGAATGCAGCTCAGAGTGAGTATCACGTTAAAATCCATGGAGGTTAAGATTATGTGAGCTGCTTTAGTTGACCTAAAATTACCAAGGTTAAAAAGAAAAAAGAAAAAAGAAAAGTCCCCCTTCTTTGAAACATCATTTAAGGATTGAAATATTGAGTTGTTCTATTCTTCCTTTAGCCTCATGGTAAATCTTTATGGTTGCTGAAAAGAGGCAGGCACGTCTAGTGGGTGATCTATCCCATCCTGAAATAACTGTTGAAAACAGCCTTGTCCTCTGCCTTTTCCTCTTTACATTAGAGGTACAAGAGTGCTCAGAACTGATACATAACTTTCACCAGGCTAAGTTAGGAGAGATTAACCTGCCCTCAGTGACCAGATGCAAAGCCAAAACCAGCTGATGTGTGTTGTAATCCCCAGTTCATGCTGGTCTTATTACAGGCATGTCCTGAAGGCCAATAAAGACAACGATCCTGAGCCTCCTCCCAGGGAAATTATGGACTGGTAATGTGAGTTTTAAATTACATACCCAGAACAACTAAAGGCAAAGAGAACTGTCTGGCATGTCCTTCTAATGAGCTTGGGGTTGGGTTTCTTTTCCTTGCAGCTTTGGGTTTCTAGTTTTCTGTTAGATAATTTGGAAAGAAATGAGAAGTGTATTTTGAGAGATTTATATGCTCTAGGATTAATAACAGAGAATGACAGAAATGTTCATAACACAGATCCATTCCTTCGAAGTATGTCAAATTATGTAGGCATTCATACAGGGACAATAGCAAAAAGTGATTGCTATTAGAGGACTGTTTTCTGTAGAGAAGTTTTAATGTGCTTGGCCTGTACGTGCTGTATTCTTGACTGGGCCACCCTGCTTTGCTACATCACATTTTTACTTTGGGTTTTTAGGTTGGTCCTCTCTGTCCAGAGAAGATTTTTGAGTGGGGAAGAACATCTTCCTGTCCTCTTGCACATCACTTTTGGAGTGAAAATCCAATATAAACCTCCTCGCTCCAGGACCTCTTTATGCCACACTATGGCTTCCTTGCTTGATTATATTTGACCTCTGATACATCCTTCCTGTATCTCTTGCACTCTTTGGCCTTCAAGCTGTTCATTGCTTGGAGGACTCCTTCACTTCCAAGGTCAAATGCCTCTTTGATCTATCTCAGATCCCAGACAAGGTTTTATGGGAAAAAAAAGGGATGGATTTACTGCCTGGTACAGTCCTCAGCAGATAGTTTAATCTCTGGTTGTCCTAAACTGCACCCACGTATCCAAAGACACAGAGGTGTCCTTGCAGACGCTGAGCAATGCCTGGGCTGGCTGTGGTTGTACATGTACCCTCTGCGGGGAAGGACATTGGAAATGGGCGCAATCAGGTGCTCCTAGGATTGAGAGAGAATTCCTGGGGACAGCTCTCATGCACCTATTTACCTTTTTTCTTCTTGTGCCCTTGAGTGGGAGCAGGATCCCATCCACGGCAGCGAAATCACTCTGTGGATGACAGCTCATGCAGTGGCAGGAGAAAGAGTGACTGCCTCCTGGCCTCGAGCAATGCACCCAAGGGTGAAGGACAAGGCTGGTTTCAGGTGCCAAGCAGATGGCAGAGTGACCCTGATGGTTTGCAAGGCGGGAGAGGAGGAGCCTTGTGCTTAGTGACACCAAGTCACCTTCTACAGGAGATCTGTGTCAGCAGGACCTCTTAAACCTTTGTGTTCTGCCAGTCTAAGCCTTTGTGACTTTGTGTTCTGCCTCATCCAGGACCACAAGTCCTCAAGGCAGTCACCTTGGGTTCAGTCCTCTGCTTCTGACAGCCTTCCTCTGTGCATGTCATGTCCCTGCTATCAACTGCAGAGCAAAAAGTCACCTTGCTTCCCAGCACTGTCGCCCCTAAATCCTCTGGGATTAAGGACGGTGGCAAAAATAATCACCACAAACCAGCACAGCGATCTCCATGCCCGTTCACAAATGAACGAATGTCCGAGGCATTCCTATGGACCAATAAAGCAGATGAGGAGCAGATGAGGAGTGTGAGCAGGGATTTACATGACAAGGAAATGACCAACGATGCAAAAGAAGTGGAGGGCGGCAGCGGTAGTGAAAGGAGTCTGGAGGTGGTAAGGAGGAGTCAGTAAAGGAGTAAATATGGGCTGTGGTGTGAGGAAAGCAGCAAGACATCCCCGCGGGGTCACGAATGCAGCAACGCATCTGTGCAGGAAGCAGAGCACCAGGGAAGAGGGTGGGCAACGGGTCAGCAGAGGTGGGAGCAGGAGCCCCTGCACCGAGCCGTGCTTGGCACAGCCCCGCGAGCTGCACAGCCCCGAGCTCACCGTGCTCGGCACAGCCCCGAGCTCAGCGCTGCACTGCAGTCTCCTCCGCTGCCTTCCCATCCCCCTCCGGCCGCGCTCCTTCCCGCCTCCCGCACAGAGCCAGCTTTTGGCATCCTCAGCTGATCCCCGGGTTTCAGCATCCTCAGGTGACCCACAGCAGAGCACAGGCTGTTTCGAGCATTGCAGCCCCGGGAACTTTGCTTTGTACTGCAAGTAGCACATGTTGTTTCTGCCAACCAACACATGTGGCTCATATCCCTGCACCGCTGCACCCGTGGCCCCTTGAGGACCCGGGTTTGAAGGAACCCAAGCAGCACGGGAGAGTCTAAACCCCATCCCAGACCTGGAGAGCTCCCCAATGGTCCAAATAAGTTGGTCTGCAAAGGGGCTGGCGTGTGGGAAGGGGTGGCACCAGTAACCCAGGCACTGTTCCAGGTCTGGAAAGATGCAGGGACTCAGTTTAGAGGTCAGGAGCTTCCCTTTGCCATGCAAAGGAGCTGCAGCCTCATCACTGGAGATGGGCATCTGTGACCCTACACTGCTTGCAGCCTCCAGAGAGCAGCCAGTGATTTGCAGCTTTGCATGGAAGAAAAAGTGAAGCAGAGCAGCTGCAGGGATTCCAGCAGCAATGCTCTTCCTTACTCTGCCGGAGCCACGTTTCACCTTTTCTGCTTCTTTCCCACCAGGAGCTAAGGTGTGAGGATTTCCCCAAGAGCTGCTTTGCTATCACAGCACCTTCACTCTTCTACATGTTGCCAAGCAGAGCAGCATTCATTTTGTTTTATGCATTCACCTCCTACTGTGCAGGAAAACGTTGCATGGCTTCAGGAGGGGAAGGGCAAGCTCCTGAATTGCAGGACATGGATGTGGCTTTCCTGCTCTGCAGGCTGGGACTACCTTGTACCCTCTGCCAGGTGCTCAGCTAGGAAGGATTCAGCTAACCAGGTCCAATTAAGAAAAGCTAAGCCGCAACTGAGTGCAGAACTGCTGCTTCTCCCAAGGGACTTTGTTTGTGCCAAGGAGAAATGTAAGGATGAATCACTACAGAAGGAGCATTTACGGCCCAAGGATGACGTGCAAAATGTCAGTATTTGGCTATATATGCATTAAAGTGTTTGTTTGTAGCAGACCAACGATCCATCTATCCCAATTTTCTGTCCTGCCCATGTTTAAAGCATGGCACCTCTATTGGGGTTCTCATGGGTTTGGTGATTTTTTTTTCCCTTTGAAAAAGAAATGAAAAGAAAAAGAAAGAATGAAATGAGCTGTTGGAGAGGTGAAGAAAGCTTTTGATGGTCCAAATTTGAGTGAAGAAATTTTCTTTCCTAACTGCAGGTACTTGAATGCAATAAGTACTTTCCTGCCTTCTTCTATATATATATAAAAAAAAAAAGGCACAGAACTGTCTGTAAAAATTCACTGTTCAGTGAAACTAAAGGCTGTCTGAGGAACAAGCATGGGAGACATTAGCCATTCCTAAAAGGAGATCCTAAGCAGGGATCACATACTTTTACTGGCAGGTCCATAGACCTTCTCTATTTGTGTGTGCCCCTCTGTGCTCCTCTTCTAATCATTTTCCCTACACTGTGTGAAGTCTGATGTACACAAGAAACAGAAAGAAAAGCAGGAACAAAAGAAAATGAGTCTGTCTGGTTTTATTACTCCCGATGGAGAGAATGTTAAAAATTAAAAAAAAAATAGCAAAAAGTGAGGAGGAAAGCTAAAGTTTTGATAGTGACACAGAAAATGTTTTTTTTTTTCTCTTTTTAAAATTATGTTTTATCTTGGAAAATCTCTGTAATTTTTTCTCATCTTTGCTCTTCCTGATTTCTCCAGGGAGCGTCAGCCAAAGCACTGAAACGTTGTGATGAAGTTTTATCAAAAGTAAGAAAAGAGGAAACGCTGAGAATCAGAGAGAGCCAAGACTTCTGCGCTAGCGCGGTTTGGAGGTTAACTTCCAGCCCGGCATCGTGCAGCATTTTCCAGGCTTCCCAAGCCCTGGCTGTGAATGCCGGTTGCTGCTGCAGCTATGAAGATGCAGCCGTCCTGCTTAGGAGTTGTCACTTTTACGGTACTCAATAAGCACATAACAAGGCACAGCATAAAGCGCCTAAAATTAAGGACACTCAACATTTCTAGCTAAAATTTCCTCCTTTTTAGAGCATTAATCAGTCTGCTCATTTTTTGTTTTGTTATGCTTTTTAATCTTGAATTTGGCTTTGTGACGAGGTTTTTCCACCCTAGAGCATTCCCTCTCCATTATAGTACACACTGTTTTTAATGAGTTTGGCCATTGGTTGTCCCGAGAGAGCCAAAAAAAAAGTCTAGTTTTAGATTTTTTTTTCCCCCAAGCACTGGGTCAGAATCTGGAAGGGAAGAGTGAGAATAAGGCATTTAAGTTGGGCTATATTTATGTGCTAAAATATAACTTATGTTGTGCTTCTGGATCTGCATATGAGGTAGCTCACTCCCACCCCAGGTACTTTGGAATTCAGCAAGTTCAAAGAGTTTTTTTTCAGTCTAAATATGAATATCAGCAAGTTATTTTTATTTTTACAAAACCTGCTCCAACATCACTCCATAAAGCACACCACTTGTTATAAAATCCTTGTTGATACTAGGCCATAGAGCTGACTATGGTGCCATGTGTGCTTCCCTAGTATGTTAAATTTAATTATTAACCTAATTTGAAAAAAAAAATAAAACTCATGGCATTAACTCCTCTCTGGGCCCACTATGGAGAGGTGGGAATTTGGTTGACATTATGAGGGCCAGGAATTCCCTATTCTTTCAGCCCTAATCCTCAGGAGAGGGCATCTGTCCTGTGGAGTCTTCCCTGCTAAGGCTGGCAACAATAAGCAAGACTTGAATAACACGCAACAACATGAAAATTTTGCATTATCTCAAACCTTCATCAAAAGGTTGCTGGAGCTGCTGCCTATTGCTGCTAATCACCCTCCAGGTGTGTGAGCAATTTGTCTTGATGTGTTTTTGCACTGCAGGGAGCTGGGAGGACCCACGTTAGACTCAGCAGATGCTGAGGACCCAGCTAAGACTGATCACCACTAAGATCTGGCATGGTCCAGGGCTCTGCACAAGGTGCTGTGCAAACATCCACCTGGAGAAGGTGCCCGTATTCTGCAGGTCTTCCCTTCTGATGCCAGAGCTCCCTTAATCACTAAATATGACAGCAAAAGTTGCTGATGCTGCCAAGAGAGGGGTCCCTTCCCTCTCGTTCCTGCGCATCAGGTTGTGGAGCATGCGGTGCATTGGACTGGAGAACCAATCTGGGCGAACACAAACTCGGTGGGAAGGAAGACAAGAAGCGTCTCCTCTGTGCTGCCAGATGGCTCGGGGACTCTTCATTTCTTGCACTTAGACCCAGTAGTCTCAGGTTGGTGGTGTCTGCTTTGCAACACCTGCACCGTTTCATCCTTTGAGGTGGCTGCATTTTGCAGCTGAGTGTTGGTCCTATAGCACAAGTGCAAGTTGCTCTTAACTTCAAGCAGAGTTTCTGATTGGGATGTGTCTCTGCTAGCAGAACTAGACTTTAAACATGGAAATCCAGGATTTAGACTCTGGAGCCCTGAAGCACCCTCGTTAATTAAGTCTTCCAAGTTAGAAATGTCACTATGATTGGGTCTCCCTTTAGACAGAGCAGAAAAAATGAGCACCTGGAGAGGGCAGTTTTCATCTTATATGGGTTGAATGTTACACATTGGGTGCTTAAACCCCTAAAGCCTGGGATGACTCAAACCCTAATTAAAATACTTTCATTAAATGCTTAATTTCAGGTTATATATATCCCTGCATTTATGTTAATGTAGTGCTATTGTTAAGAATGAGTTCAAGATATCAAGAAGGATGAATATTTAGTTACTGTGTACAAACACTTTTGAAGAAAAACTGTATACTCTTTATAGTAGTGCTAATAGAAAAGCCTTTTGAACTTATCTGGGGCAATTCCCCATAAGACTTCAAAACATTTTTTTTTTCCCAAATAGACATTTTAAAGTTAGTTTCATGCAATATATGTCAAAAAGAAGACTTTTCAAAGTTTCAAAATGCAAAGTGATTTTGCAATTTATATTAGCATCATCTATTTGGAAAGTTTGGGTGCTGTCAAAACAGGAAGGCCTATTAATATCTATAGAGATACATAGATATATGGATAAATATAATTGCAGTTGGTGGAACTTTGTGGTAAAATAGCCACCTTTGGGATGTCAAAGAAATAAATATTTAAGGAAAATACAGATGAAATAAGCCAAAGAGTAATCAGATAGTAAAATATTGCCAGAGAGGATCTCAGCATTCATCTGCATAATCTGAGTCTCTCCACTGCAATAAACTGCCAATATCTGGCAATCTATTTTTCAGGCAGTTGGCATTTAATTCTAGTTTCTCCTGTGGAAGCTAATTCTTTATTCAGATGAACATATTTTACATCTTTGCAACTGTCTCATAATAATTTCCAAAAGAGTCTTCTAAAGGCCTGTCAGAAATTTGGTGAGAGACAGCACTGCAGTGGGATAGAGAGGCAGAGCAAAACCTTGGAATTTCCCCATGAAATAACACTGGGAAGTGCTCATTCCACCTGGTGCAAATACCCGGTGCAAAGACTATTCCCTAGCTCCTTCAGAGACATTTTACTCTGCATAAGCCTGCTATAAAGATCATCAAATTTAGTATATATTCCTTTGCTTTGAGAAATTTGGTGGATTTTTTTCCCAAAACACTGTCTGAGCTCCAGATATGGAATGGTCTTTTGCTACAGAAGATGGGCTCTGAAAAGAGGAAGGACGAAGGACCAAGTAGTGGTGTGTCCATGATTACAAAGCAGAAAAAGGGTCAGGTGCTCTATCTGTAGGGCTTGCAAAATCCCAACTTTAACACCGAATTCATCTCTCACCTTGATCACATCATTTAAACATAGTGTCTTGAATTCAGCATCTGAAAAACTCAGCTAATAGGAATCTGCTTCTAAAGGAGTTATGGGAAGGGCCTGAGATTGCCTGGTGGGGAGCAGAAGCTAAAGAAACTCTCGAGAAAATTGTTTTATTTTCTGCTCAGGCTTCTAACCACTCCAGCTCCAGTTCTCACTGTTTAAATTCTTTGACTCAGCTGGTGCTGACAACTCCTCCCCATTTAATATTATCTGTGAATTTCATTCCTGTGCAATTCAATTCCACTTCCCGATAATTAATAGAGATGTTAGATGAGACCAGACCTAACACAAATTCTCCAGATACCCTGCAAGATACCTCCCACAAACTTGTTACATTCCCATTTATCATGATTCTTTGTTTATAGTCTTCCAGCCAGTTGCCAACCCCCATGACTGATTTCCCATCCAAGACAATCTGTATAAATTTTTCAATTAGGATTTCCTCATAATCCTACCCTGGCCAAGGGATAGACTAGACTGACCTAATAAACCTTTAGATTTCCAACTTGGTGTGTGATTGCCCTCTTTTGACTAAATTCTCGAGTTGTGCCATAGCATGCCAGCCTTTACAAGGGAAAGACAACATAAGGGAGAGGAGCATCTAAGTCATGGCAGAAATTGAGTTAGTCCTGCATCAAAATCACCATCTCACTCTCTGCAGTGTCACTTCACAAAATGCCTATGGAGTGTCCTTTCTGTACAATATTTTGTCCTTGAAATAAGAAAGACCCAATTCAAAATGGTCTTATAGACAGAACAAGCTAAGAGTGTTCTTGATTCCTTGAATTTCTTTCTGGCTGGTCTTTATTTTGGTTATCTTTTATTTAGCTGCTCTGAAGTAAGGAAAAACATACACTGTTCTGCTCTTTTTCTTTCCCTGTCATTTTCACTCCTTCAAAGAATGTTTGGATTTTCCACAAAAAAATATATCAGAATCATTCCTAAAGGAATATTTTTCAGATCTGTTAAGTAGTGACAAATAACCTGTTTTAACTTTCCTTTTGAGGTGCCTATATGAAAAGATCACGAACATATGCAAGTATAGTTATTTATATAACATATTTTCTCTTCAAGGATACCATATTTCTTCTCCTCACATCTCCAAAATGTTATACTCAAAGCAAGAAGATGGTAAAACCTGTAACAATATAAACCTTAATCTCTTAGATGAAAAAAAAAAAAACAACTTGCACTCCTGAAGCTCGAGAAAAGAATATATTGGAAAGACATCTGTGAATATTCAAAATGTTTATGTTTCTTCACCAGCGTCCCAGCTTTCTATGTAATTTGAAATCATTGATGTGTTGTGCATCAGCTGGTTGACCAGTGGTGTTTATGCAGCAAACAGAAAATAGGTTAGGCACAGGAAAATTAATACCAGTTAAGAAAGAAACATCTCTGGTGGCGCTTTAGTTCCACACTGCAGAAATTTGCCTGAAGAGAAGCAGCTTTGCCATATGGATCTCAAAGTATATATGGCATAGTCGCTTCTGGAGGATATTTTGTACTCATCTGTGAATCAAATCTCACTCAGGGGAATGTGAGTCAAAAATACAAGTCAAGTCAAGTGTTTATGAAGAAAAACACAGATGAATATTCTGTCCTCAGCACGGAATTTCATAATTTATTTAGATAATGGGCAAAACTAAACATGAAAAAAAGCTTAGGAAAAATAGGAGATTTAATTCTCAGACCTCTTCAAAGAAGAAATCATGTTGTATAATGAAGTAATGTTAACAAAATCTTTCTTTGTGGTGGACTGCAGTATTTGACAAACTAAATCTGCTCAGAAATCTCAATGCAGGGATCACTTGGTGTGTCATTTCAGGGCAGAGATGTCCCTTGCTCTACCCCAGGACAGCATACAGCAAACAGACATCTAAATGTTGGCTACGAGGCCTGGGTAGTGGATGGAAAATCTGCTTCCTAAAGGATATAAAGATTTCCAATGTTGTTTTCCTCTTAAATCTGAGTGAACTCCCTTTCCCAAATTCTGAAATTCTGCATAGGGAAAACTTTCAAGAATAATTTCAGAGCAAATTAAAATATTTTATTTTAAAGTAACATTTTGTTTTGATTTTTTTCTTTTGTATCCTGATCTGCAGTACAAATATTTTTGAAGAAGATGCCATTTCAACACAAAATAAACTCTTTTTGGAGGCATATCAAAATGAAACATTATCAGCACCTGCTGTTTTCCTTTCTCCCTCCAAGACAAAATTAAGGACAAGACAGTGGGTTTTACAGGAGGTTTTGATTTCAGGAATACTGTATCTTCTGAAAGAAGACGATCTAGCTGATACTTTTTAGACCCTTCCTATATGAAAAATAGGCAAGAGATTTAGCACAAAAGCAGCAAAACAGCCGGTGGGCATTTCCGGATGGTAGCGCACACTGTGTTCACACCCAAGCCAGAATCCAACCCATGTGTGTGGTAAATATAGCACTTCCTCATGGGTGCGACAACACTTATCCTACACTGATGGAAACAGCTACATAAGGTGCAGGGACAGGGAGACTGTCTCATCCACACGCAACTTTTCTGTCTTATTTAGGCACCACCTTGTGCCTAAGCTTTAGGTGTCTATTGAACCTGTGCTATAGGTGAGGTTTAGTCACCCTGTATCTCTGGAGGACACTGGTTAGGTGTTTGGCACCTCTCGCTCCAACTGTGCAAGGAATTTAATAGTGGCTGACTGACTCATTAGGAGCTTAATCTTTAATCCCAAATTATGTATCTTAATAAAGTGATTTGGATTTCCCTCAAATCCCTGCTATCTGGCATTGCCTGCCACGAGAGGCAGGCAAGAGTGCCCTTGTCTTCTCCGATATCCTCAGTGCACGTCGGCTCCAGCACCCAGGCAATGGTTATTTTTAAAGAACTGTGCTGGGAGATGCCNTGGCACCTCCCTGATCTCACTCCAACAGTGCAAGGAATTTAATAGTGGCCGACTGACTCATTAGGAGCTTAATCTTTAATCCCAAATTATGTATCTTAATAAAGTGATTTGGATTTCCCTCAGATCCCTGCTACCTGGCATTGCCCGCAGAGCCACGAGAGGCAGGCAAGAGTGCCCTTGTCTTCTCCGATGTCCTCAGTGCACGTCAGCTCCAGCANTTTCCCTCAAATCCCTGCTATCTGGCATTGCCTGCCACGAGAGGCAGGCAAGAGTGCCCTTGTCTTCTCCGATATCCTCAGTGCACGTCGGCTCCAGCACCCAGGCAATGGTTATTTTTAAAGAACTGTGCTGGGAGATGCCTACGCTTTCGCCCTTGTGTATATTTATAAAACATCACAAAGTTATGGGGCTGATATTGTCTTTTTCCATCCTAGTTGTAGTCTGTTATCAGATCAAAACCTTTCTGTAGTGTAGATGAGGGAGCAGTTTGCAGGTTTAATGAACTGTGGTCTCCACATCAGGACACACTCTGCCAGCAGAGGGTATGAGGTGAAGCCCTATTTTGGGTCAGAAAGTAATATTGGTGCAAAAGCCATTTCAAGGCTGTGAAAAGCCCAGTTGCCATCTCAGAGAGATGCTGCTGGCCATGGAGACCTGGGACGATTTAGGAATTAGCCAGCAAGGTGTGAGTATGTCTAAGGAGAGAGAAAGCTGCAGCAATATCTTTGCAGCCTACCACAATTGTCCACCCATAAATAATTCTGTTTGTCCTTGTGCCAGCTCCGTTCTTTCAGACAGCTCCATAATAATTCCTTATAGCTGGAAATCTTCCTGTTTCCACCCAGATCACACTTCAAGTCATCAAAGTCTTCCAAGCACTACGCCCAAAGCTCCCGATATTGCTTATGAAAGACCCAGCCGGAGTAAGTGTGAGGTTAATACACACCTAATGAATCCTGGGTGTCGGGGCAATGATATCAGAGCATGTGGTCGTCTCAGAAACATCCTGATTCCTGGATCTCTGCATTACTGAGAAGCCCCACGGTCCCTCTGCCAGCCTGCCCTGCACTTCCCTTCTCTGCCTATAACCTACATGAGTGTCTTGCTCCATGGTAGGTATGAAAACAGATCAAGACTAACATAATGAGCAACACAGGTACAAAGATTTTATACTTAGTCCCTTCCCCATTCCCTTGTTTTCTCCTCTCTTTTCCATCACACATAGCACTTGCTTTCCTAAACCGCTAAGCACTTGTTTTTCTCTATTATTTAAAGCTGCTTTTGCCCCTGAGTCTCAGCCACATACATCATGGCTCACATGAGTGTGTGCAGGATCTGCAAAAATTAAAGGCTTTCTGTAAGCTCGGGGTCTTAAAACTCAGCTCACTCCCTCCTCTCATAAAACCAGGCAGTGGGTTTTCACTGAATCGCAGTTTTTTGCACCACAGCTCTGTAATAACAAATATACAGAGCTCTACGGAGGGCTCTATTATCCCTTGACAGCTGATAAGGTTTAATATGTTTTTTTGTTCTAAGATTAATATTTTCAAGATGTCCAGCACATGCCTTATCTACACCATTTTCTTATTTACCTTTTAAGAAAGATATGCCTGAAATACATGCATACACATGTGCCCATAAAGAACATTAAAGAATATACAATTTTTTTGATGCATTTTTTTTTCTGTTATTTTCTTTGCATTTTTTTCTCACACTTTAAGCACACACTACATATTTGATCATTAGCTAGGGCCATCTAATGTTATTTTAGGAATTTCCTCTCCGCTCATCTCCACTCCTCAAAACAATTTTACTCTAGCCAGGGATATTCCACTCCTCCTCTATACCAAGGCTCATCTCTTACTTTGAAAACAGTGGGATCTGTAATTAGCAGATGACAAGAATAGCAATCCACTGTGAATGCAACCTCCAGCAGTCCAGAAGAAGGCATTCAAAGCCCTCCAATACCTCCCATAGCCAATACACTAAGGGACTTTGAAGAGTGTTTGGAAAGGGATGTGGATGTGTGAGCCTAGAAGGAGGTGCTATGTTGGCAGGCATTTTTAGCACCCTCACTGATCATTATAGCACCAAGAAAATATTTTAACTCTGTACGTTCAGTAAAGTAGATAAAAAAAAAGATTTTTCTGCCCACAGAGCAGTAGCTACTGTTGGAAATTATGAAAGCATTACTGAACTTTCCACTTTCGGCCACTGGTTGTTGATATCTAGCCCAGATTCACAGTGATGAGCAGTTGTTAACTACTGATGGGATTTGCACTTAAATCTTCCTTTTTCTCTCTGCTCAAACAATCTTCCAATTGCTTCTTTATTATTATTACTCCCCTCATGGCAACACCTCTAGGAGGCCTAGCACATACCAGGGGACCCTGCAACAGTGAGGAAATGCAGCCTGAAGAGCAAGAGGGTCTAGTGAGCCAGAAAAAGTGAATTGCTTTCAGATATTTCTGTGCTCAGTTTGCCCGATCCTGCCTTGATCCGAGAGACTAGGATTAAAACTATCAATGAGCCGCCTCCAGCCTTCCTCACCTGATCCTCTCCCCGCTCCTAGTTTGCAAGTGTGGTTTGACTTAGTGGTTTTGACAGTTGCAGAGCATTTCAGAGTATCCTGAGCCACAGACTTGTCTTGGGATGGGTGGCATCGCAGCCAGTACAGAACTTCATTGCTTCAGAGGAAGCATCTGGAGGACATTTGCCCAGTAAAAGCAGGTCTTGGGCATGAAAATAACCTTATACACAGAGCCAGAGTAATTAGCTTGTTGCTACTAACTATTACTACTATTGAATATTACCAATGTGCACGTGTCCAAGGCGTCCAATATACTCATTGTTCTATTTCGGTGGCTGGTATCTCAGAGACATCTAAGAGGGGCTAATTTTAGACTTCTGGGAAAGACTCCTCAAATGCAGATGGGGCAAGACTCATTTAACCATATAGCTATTAAACACGAGAACAATTGTGAATCTGACCAGTGGTGAATCTGCAACTGTAGGTGCAATTTCAGATGCTAAGTGAATGCAAGTAACTTTTCTATGTAGCCAGAAAATATTCAATATTCAGCCGATGTGCCAATCACAGCTGTGGTAACGGAGATGTAGGTTTTACTGGCCGCCGTTTAGCCTAGTGTTCATAAGTGACCGCTATTTAATTAATTGGAGGGGGAGTTACAAAACCAATCTGCTCACAAAGGCTGCTTTAAAACGGCTGTTACCACGTTCATTCTGATCTAAGATAGGTAAGAAATTCTAAGTTACCATATTTTCTTAGAAAAACTAGCAAATAAATATGAAAAGAAGCAGTAAAGGTAAAATACGGGGGGAAAAAAATGTTTGTGAGCTTTTATTTGTCTCCAGGATAGGACTGGGTTTTAGCGTTTTACTGAAAAGGATACCAAATTTTGGGGAGTTACTGACAAATCAGGGTCAAAAAACCTTCCTTCCTTATATCTGACTGCACACATGAAGTAATCTCATTGTAATCAATAATTCTGTCTATACTAAGAAATAAAATGTACCACAGACCATACTCTGGCCCCAAGGGCAAAGGCACAATATCTCCATGTAGGTGCTTTCTTTTACCCCCCGAACAGAGTGGATGTGCTGGGATCAGACCCTTGATGCATGCCAGCTCCCAAGCCAGGCCGACATCCTGGAAGAGAGCCCACTGGCTGCATTGCTGCCAGGGACGCGCTTGCAATTAAGCAATTTGATGATTGAGGGTCAGTGCTCAGTGTGGAGTTCGGGGCACAAGCCAGACCTCAAGCAAAAGAACATCACTCTGTTGTCCGGGCTGGGGAGAGCACAGGCAATCTTGCTTCTGGACTTAAGGAAAAGGCTCCAAGACTCCACTCATCCAGCTCTGGTTTCCTGCTCTATCAGTCTATCGGTGTGACCTTGGGCAAGTCACTGCTCTGGCTGGGCTGCAGACTGCAGCGTGGCACAGCAATGACCATAAACAAGCAACGGGGCAGGCATGGGCATACCGCTGGGTTTACCTGGCCTCCCGGAGGAATAGACCAGCCTGTGGTGACCCCTCCACTGCCACAGCAGACATAAACCCTTCTTGGGTGTTGGAAACATCACTGCTGTGTGCACTGGGGAGGTACCTTGCTCCTGATGGAGAGAACAGGACTTCCCTATTGATAGAGAGCTTGTGAAGATAGACATATCCAAGCCTGAAAGCTGCTCGGGTACTACAGCAAGTAACGATTAAATGAGCATTATGCTTCATAAGCAGATTTTCTAAGGAAAACCTGAGCAGTTTCATTAGATTGTGCAGCCCCCAAAGCAGCTGTTTCCCAAGCAGAGCAGTCTGCTCGCCTAAAGCTCCCGTGAAAGTTCTGGCAGGAGCTCCCTTACAGTCAGACTTCAGCTGGCCTCCCTGCCTGCGATTATCTAATAAATCTGTGCAAAAGTCAAGAAAAAGGACAAAGTGTGAGCAACTCGCAGTGTCCAAGGGAGCAAAAAATACAAGAGGCTTTTACAGCTCCTGGAGGGAGCCGAAGAGGGATTGAAAAGGCTTGAGATGGTCACTTTGGGTCTCAGATAAGTACAGGTTGACCCCTCATGGGGCCGCAGATGAGCATATCTGGGACACCTTCCCGGTTTATAAACTCATTGGAATTCTTGGAAGAATTTTATTCAGTCTGAGGACACTATTAGAAAACAAGACATTGAAAAATCTACAAGTATTAACCAAGCTATGTGGCCTTTGAGAATGTGAGTGAACTCGAATGACCCTGTTGTGTCCTTATGACTGCAGAAAGACACCAAGGGCATGGGCTAACACAAGCTCTCCTCCATACCGAGTAAAGGTAGCCAGATTTAGCCCTCTGTTTTGCATTCCCATTAGGTCCAGCTGTAGCTGTTTTTGTTTTCCTTTCATGATTCAAACAAAGATAAATTTAAAGAAAATCTCCTAACTACTACCAGAGGGATTTCTCCCTTGAAAGTGCAGCCTACAAGGTGTTTCTGTCTAAACACATCCTGACAGCACCAGGGCAAGCAGCGAAGGTGCAGAGGGAGGGGAAGCAGCAAATACACCTGGAAGCCTAGCTCAAGCCAGGAGCTGGTCACTTCTCACAGGAGATCAGGAGATGTTTGTCCCCAGCTTCCTAACACTGCCGTCTTGTCAGACAGGGCACCAAGATCATGGAAAAAGGCGCTTGCCAAGCAAATTAACCCATGTGAAGGAGCAAAAGTGTTTTGCTTCCAGCATCTGGAGCTCCAGATCTGGGGCTTCAGGATGCTTGGTCACTCAAGGCCAGCCTGGGTCCCGAGCTGACCACGGCACCACAGACGAGTCCTCACCAAACGGGCAAGAAAAGGCTCTACCAAAGCTTGTTTCTGAGGTGCCCCATGCTTTCCCATTCCAGCGTCCTCAGCGACACCAAAAACTCTCCCTTTCCATAGAAACTGCTTGCCATCACTAGCTTTTGTGCAGCCACAGATTCTAGCTGCTTTACCTTCCTTTCCTGAGATATAGGTAAAAAGCTCCCAGCTCCATCCAACTTTAAAAGCACAAACTTAAGGGTGTCACTTGGAAAATGACACACAATGACATGGGGAATTTAGAAGTGCTAGTCTGATATTCAGTATCCCTTAGAATTGGACCTTTATAATTTGGGAAAAAAGAAAAGCTTGTCTGTTAAATAGCTACCTATCACTTTTCTTCCACTAAATCTCTAACCTGGAGCATATTTTTTTCTACCTTGCTTTACTCTTTTCAAACCAGGGAAGCGATAGATACTATCCTGATTAAAAAACAAACAAAACAAAACAAGACACCTAAATAGCAGATGGACCCCATCTAGTTTAGCTGGCGTTTCTCTACATAAGGAAATTAATCTGGATTAGGAGAGGTAGGATGACTAGTTCTTTATGAAGCTAGTTGGTGACAAAGTTTGTCTAGACAGTGGTGCCTCTGCTGAATTAGCTTAATCCTGACTTTAAAAGTAATCAAGCTGGAAAGAAGGCATTTTCATTACGTAACAGTAGGACTGTCTTCACAGTAAACTAAAAGGCACTGTGTATGTAGGAGTGTTTGACATGGGATAACTCCTAGGGGTTCTGAGCACTCAGGACTTTTGGGCAGCAGCGGGAACACCTTTGCAGTTCCACACACTCTATTCCCTGAAAAACAACTACCATAACATAAGGGGACTTTCACCTTTTCCTGAACCAAAGAGACCAATAAAATCAATCTATTTCTCAATTTCTGATTTTGGGACAGAGAATGCCTTTTTTTTCTTTCTTTTTTTTTTTTTTTTTTTTGCCTAGTGATTGATACAAAACAAAACAAAAGATAACTAGATAACTTCAGGATCTGGCCAGGACTTTCAACAACACTACCTCCCTCCTCCCCAAGGATCTCTTGGACAAAAAGGGCGCAAATTTTCGCTAAGACCCTCTCTGGCTCAAAAGAAGGACAATATCCTCTTCCCTACAACCATGCCTAACTGTGCAGCGAGGTTTTACTAAACTCGATTAAATAAAACCTGCTTCTGGTGCAATGCTTAGAGGAGCCTGGAGGTTTGAGATCGTTTGTGGAAACTTCTTCCACAGTCACCTGCAAACTTTGCACCTAATTTGCTCCCAACTGGTTAGCCCTGGTCAGCTGGACTGGTCCTGATGAGAGGGAGAGCGAAAAGCTGGTGTGGGTTCACATCCCCAAGATCGATTGTACCAGACCCTTTTTCCCTGCCACTGGAAAGCTTGAAAGTTCTTTCACCTTTTACCTTGTTTCGCCTTTGTGGGAAGCCTGACGGGATCCATCCCAAAACTCCAGCCCATCCATCAGTGGCAGAACTAATTATTTTCACACTGAGCGAAAAAATTCCACCTCCCTTCCCCTTCTTTGCATGCAGGTATAGGAAAAGAAAAAAAGAATAAGATAGCAGGACACCTGAAATTGCTCCCGTCAAAGCCTCCTCCTGCTCCTAGGGCACTCACAAGGAGACCCAGGAGCTCACTGTGCATTTAAGGAAAACCTTTTCTGGCCATGCTAAAGACAGATTACCCGACAGGGGGGTCAGAATAGGGGCTAGTGAAACCCCAGCGCTGAAGCCTCCCCCGGGTTACAGACCTTCTGCCCCTTTCCCCGAGATGCAGGAACCCCCCAAGGCGTTGCAAGGTCTTGCAGTCCCAGCGCTGATCGCTGCTGCTTGCCCGGGTTTGCCGGCGTACGGTCCCCCCACCCTCCCTCCTCACACCGAACAACAGCAAGGCACCACTTCCAGCTGCTTCCCGAGGAAAGCTCACATCACACATATCTACATATATATAGAGAGAGATACGATTATATTTCTCTTTGCTGTTTAGGACAAGAAATGAAGTGCTGCCTCTTTAATTGGCAAAAGCATGCAGTAAGAGCATACCTTTAATTTAGTGTTGGGATAGCTCACTTGCACCCTGGCTGTTGTCTTATTGGAGAGGGCAGCCTGCCTCAGATCCTCTAGCACTGAAATAATATCATCCAGCACGCATTTCTTATCCTGATTTCTCAACACACACAGATGGGAAAAAGTATAATTATAGCCTTTGTAGTTCACCTTCATTTCCAGCACAGCTCGGTGGATCTGCAGGATCACATCAGCCTGATGCAAAATATTGCCTCCGGGTTTGGAGAGGAGAATCACCCTGCCATACCTCCCCGGGGTGTGCAAGTCCGAATATAGCTGGCTTTTGGATTGATCGAGGGAGAAAAGGCTGCTGGCTAAGCTCCTCTCGATCTTGGCCAGGCTGTGGCTGGGGGCTACCAGGCTCTCCAGGTCAGTGTCAGGCTGGAAGCGGTTGAGCAGGCTGAAGCCGAAGATGATGGTCAGGACTGCGGGCACAGTGAGGAAAAACACCGGATGCCTGCTCACGAATAAGCCCAGCTTGTAGAAAATCGACTGGAGCCCTCTGTGTATCACCTGCCGCAGCATCCTCCACCAGATCCAGCCTGCAGATGCTCCTGGCCGTCTTAGAAAGCACATGTGACATGTGTAGCTCCTTACCCCTTCCTGTCAGTTCCCCTTTCGCTCTCCCTCTCTCCTGCTACTACTCCTTTAAAAGACTGCAGCAAGTTGCAGCAAGGCAGCCAAATATTGATCAATGGTGTGTGTAAGTGTGTGTGCGCCGGCGGTGCGAGCGACCCGACTGAGGGGCTCCCTGCTTTTTTTTTTTTTCTTTTTTTTTCCTTTTTTTTCCTTTTTCGCTGCTCTTTCCCTCCCCCTCCGGCAGCCGAGCAGCATCCCCCCTCGCTGCCCGCCCCCGGCCCCCGCGCGCGGTGCC